>JAIUND010000952.1:0-46525 GCA_034699125.1 Gisinianus flammeolus | reverse complement strand
AGAGAGAGAGAGAGAGAGAGAGAGAGAGAGAGAGAGAGAGAGAGAGAGAGAGAGAGAGAGAGAGGGTGGGTTTGTGAGTAGCTTAATCGTTTGCAGATGACTCTACACCAGACTCATCATGAGTCAGTCAGTCAGTCAAGAGAACAACAGACAGATAGGATAAAAAAACAATCATACATATGCTATAAGAATAAGAATACAAGAAATGTGTGTACAAGGACCAACGACCAACTGTTTCACCTTCTCCTTTACATATCATATCATATGTATATCATCCGGATGATGATGATGATGATGGTTCTGCTCGTAACCAACTAGGAATTATCTTTATTCTTCAATCTTCAATGTTCCGATGAGCCCATGAAACCTGATATATATGATATGAAATGATTTGATACAATTAAACAAACACACATACATTTATATACGGGCTAATATACCGATATTACTCTGTACACATTTGAAAATTTGAATTGGTGAGAGGAACAAAGGAAAGCTAAGGAAACTCAAACATATGCATGTACTATGTACTAGTACGCATTCAATTCAATTACATTTGCATTGGCATTTGCCTATTGGATTGGGACTTTGTGTATTAAGCATTAAGGTAAATGATCGTCGTCGTCGATTTTCAATTGAAAACTTGGGTCAAACAGGCTACGAGGTCATCAGGGAAACTCAGGTGTCTATAATAATCATAACAACAATGAATTCTCTGTCTCATCGTCATATATGTGTTTGATTTTGATTTCAATGACTGTGAACAACAAAAAAAAAAACGACAGTAGACCAGTCCAGTTTTAGTTTCTTCCCTCAAGGTCTAAAAAGTTTTTACACCTCTCCCCTCTCTCTCTCTCTCTCTCTCTCTCTCTCTCTGTCTCTGATAGGTCAAACTTCAAACTAAAAAAAAGTAAAACTAAAAGTAAATGTCTTTGTCACTTTGTTTTTTGAGTTGCTTTCCATGTCAAATTTGGACTGTCAATTGGCGATGGCGACTTTGACTGGCTTCTATGGAGTACACATTTGATTGTTTTCTTTTTGTCGTCTTGATACCTGAATCCTATATTTATTATATCTGTATTGCAACTCCCAGTTAAATGTGTTCAACTATCACGAGACGATCCGATACAATCCAATCCAATATATATATATATATATTGTTTTCGTCTAGTCTCTAGTTTCGTCTGTGAGACTTGTAAAAGACGAGATAGAGAAAAAGTGATGATGAAGTGTCTTTTGTCATGACAAAAAATTCAGTCGTAAAAAGTCGTAATGTGTTCGCCTGAAAACTGTCTGTACAATACAATAAAACAAATATATAAAATCAAATAAACAAATAAATAATGTCAACGTATGTTTTTTTGGAGTTCATCTATATTTGAACATTTGTATAGTCATAGCCCTAATGACCAACCAGACCAACAACTCTTTTTTCAGATTCACTCACTCTCATTTCCTTCCCCCATATTTTTCTCTGGCGTGTTTTCATACTTTTCATTTTCATATGTCCATTCGCATGCAAACGTCAATATTTCACTTTCCATAGGCACAAAATATGATTGGTAATTATAAAAAAAGAAGACGTACAGAAAAAACTGGGGTACGAAAATACAAACGAAACGAAATGAAAAAGCAGACTTGAGGCAATCATAAATTTTCCCAAAAAATGATGCTTGTGCTCCCCAGTCGCCTTGCACCATCATCCACAAAAAATAATTACGATTTTGTAAAATTCCAAATTGGTTTTTTCTAATCTTAATCGCGATCACCATGATGATCGAACCTAATTGCCCTTAAATATGGTACACTTCTTATACATTCCATATTTTATGACCTTTACTAACACATTTAGAATATATCTATAGGTAAATACCAATAGTAAAATAGTAATAAGTAATAGTTTTAATAGTAAATCCTATTTGAACATAAGTATAAAAGGACTCGACCGTATAGACAAGAACAAGACGATTAACGATTAACCCACACATTTTCAGGACTAAAATCTGAACCTCTTATACATCGTATACATATACTGTGAGCCTGAAATCTTAAATACTTCCATATTTCCAAATTCAAACCTACTTAACATTCATGTGTATAATAAAAATGAGGGCCAGTATAATAGAATGTATAATATAATATTTTGTTCCAAAAGCCTGTCAGTTATCTCTGTGTCATCGTGTGCAGTTGAAGTACGAGTATATATAATATAAAATATATAGTATCTGTAATACAGATATGTCAATGCCCATTCATAGACTGGGCTCAAAGATTCAAGAATTGAAGCCAAGTGAATCCTTTCCATAATCACATTCATAATCGTATGCATACTTGCTTTTCCCAAAGTTGGCTCATGCCTTTAGCAAAAAAAAACAAAGTTACAGTTCCGTTTATGAGTAAGAAGAAATAGAGAGAGAGAGAGAGGGAGAGGATCTGCAGTGCAGATAATATTTTTATTATTATTACTTGTATACTGTTGCAGATATCAGTGAGTAGCTGGGAGCTGTGTAAAATCAAGAGATGTGCATAATATACAGCCCTCTACCTATGTACTAAATCTCGTGATTAGAGGATAATCGCAATGTGGGAATCGTTTGGACTGTTGATGATTGAATGCTCCTCATATTCATATATGAAATGAAGTGTACATTGTGAGACTTTGGGGATTACAAATCATAAATTAAAAATGCACCTAGTTAATGGTCGACTGATGTAGGTACGATACGATACCTACGACAATTCCACTACACACTACGTACAGTATTTAGTATAAGCTGTAGGCGGAAAATGTTGTGTTGGGCTTGTTGTTGTAGGGAATTGAAAATACAACGAGAACAACGGAAAATGGAGAGTGTAGGTAAAGGTAATAAAGGGCGAAGAAGAAGGGAAGTTACATAGTAGTTGCGGTGGCTATGGTTTAAATTGGTGATAGTGTACGAACGAACGAACGAACTGACGATGAGAGAATATTCCAATTTCAATTCAAATTCGAGATCCATCCTCATTCCAATTCATTCATCATCAGCATCCGACTTTTAAACAAGTTTTGTCTGCCCCATCATCATCATCATTACCATCATCAAAATTTCATCCTTTATGTCTCTCTTTCTCTCTTTCTCTCTTCAAGATGAAGGCTGAGGATGAGGAGCAACCACAACTGAGTCTCAACACGTCCAACCAACATCCAACATGAAAAACCTATATATTTACCTATACGAAAAACCATTTGAAAATCAAATTGAATTCCAATGCTTGACCATCCCAATAGAGAGTGAGGGAGAGGAAAAAAAGGCAAGTGAAATAAAAACAAGGGAAAGATTTAACACTAAATTTTAAACAGAAAACAGAACCAGACCAGTTTTCCTCGTATATATTTATTCCAATTCGGCTCTCATCTCTTCCCATGGCCTACACACAGACTACAAACACACTCACACACATATCAAACTATGCAGATATAAATATACCTGTGGCTATCCTCTCTTACACTCTCCATTCACTCTCGTTCAATTTTCAATTACTATGAGCGGTAATGGGAACTTTTGATGTAAACACATCAAACGTTGATGTATACAATGGCTCAATAGCCCAATATTAAATATCTAATATCCAATATATGAATATATTGGATTTCAATTGCTTACTAAATCCTTTAAATTTCTCAAAATGTCAAAACTGCAATACACACAATCACAATTGAACTCAAGCGAAATGGAAAACCTTTCTCAATGAGAGGAATAAGAAATCGAAATTGACACACAACACACACAGAAAAATGCAAGTGTGAACTCGATTTCCCCACCACAGAACACAGAAAGTTTTATACACCGCACCGATTTCATATGATGGTCAACAGTATATATCAATGTAGCTCTATCACAATATGTTTCATTCTGAGGCAGAAAAACACATCAAGATAAACACTTGAATGTGTCCTGGTCTGGATTCTATATAGTTTTTGGTTTTTCCTTCTCGTCTCTCTCTCTCTCTCTCTCTCCTCCGATGCTCTTGACTTTTGCCTTATATTTACAGGTATGTACCCATGTATACTTTCAATACATGTCCATGTCCAGTCAATGGTGATTCTAAATTCTTTTGTCCTTGTATTAAGTTGAACTGTGTAGTGTAACTTTGGTCATCATCATTTGACGTCAGAGAGAAAAACCGTAACTGAACAAACACAGGAAGAAGAAGAGCAAGAGCAGTGGGGACTGATCAACATGGAGATATACCTGTACTATCAAGATGGAAATTCAATTTCCAAAAATTCCGGTCCTCTTTTATGTATACTTTCCATTAATATTATTATTCTTTCACAGAGGCCCTTGTGCCGAAAATCTCTTGGACAAACATAGGTAGATACTTATACGGCAAGAAGTGAAGTGACAAGACGACGTCTAATATGTGTGACTTTCATAACCTTGCTTCACATTTACATTGTACTCTTGCACTCTTGCACTCTGTGCATGTTCATATACACAATTCGAATGAAACACTTATTTAATTAGATGAGACCTGTCAAGTTCCAATGTGATTCTCAGCTTAAACACTTGAGATTTCCACTCCAGATAGGAAAAATGTCCGTAACAAAAGGTATACACAAGTACACACACAAATGTCGCATAAATTATATGAACTCACTTTTGTTCAGCCCCCCTCATTTCGTGTACACAAACTCATATAAATGGCTTATTTTATCTACTCTATTAAATTAAAATCCCATTAAGTATTAGCTTTCACACAAATTTTAAATGAATGAATGAATGATATTCTATTCTATTTGTATCCTCATTACACCCACTTTTCTTCTTACTAATAATAACCATCATCTAATTTTAAACAAAAAAACTCTTATCGTCAGTTTTCTTGCATGTGTTTTGAATTTTTTTTAAAAAACCAAATTGTTTCATTATTTGAGCCCTCCAGGGCAATGCAATGATTTAGTTCATGAATGAAAGACGCTTATATGAATTGTCATTTGTATATATACTTTAATTGTGATCGTGACAATTGTGCATACTAAAATGCAGAATCTGCATTGCAGATAGAGACGACGACAGTGAGTCTCTGTACACATTACATAATTTAAATAGTTGTATTGTATAGTCGTAATCCTCGTAATCCTAATCGTGTTGCTTCATTCTTTTTTCATTCAGTACGTTTTTCGGTATTTAAACTCACGACTAAATTAGTAAACTACCAATTGTATACGATATTTATTTATGGCACATAAACATATGGAGATTCTGAATCTAAAATTAACAGAGCAGTCCGTCAACGTCAGATTTACTGTGCATTCTTTCAGTTTATTAGTACACACTTGCATAGAGAGATAGAGAAATGAAAATGCATAATGAAATGTTCATTTAATCATGATCATAATGTGAGTACAAACTGAAAGTATCGTATATGTGTATACTTTTTTTTACACACCTCCAGATTTTTCTTTTCTTTTCTTTTGCCTTGCATTTTATTATACACTTGAAGATTTTCATTTCCCTGCCACTGCAATTATGTTCGCCACTCTCAACTTCACACAGTTTTCCAACTAAAATGATATTACTATAAGTATAAGTTGAATATCTACTTATATATGTCTGTGCAAGTTGCATCCACTATTCACAATCTACATTGTAATCAATGAATGATGTGTTATGCAGTCTGCATTATTCTGCTATGTCTAGCCCCTCTGCTTTTTGCTTCCATCCATTAAAATATAATGTTAAAAAGGGAAAAGAGAGAAACATTTAACTGCAACTCTGTAATTTCATATAATTTTCAATCCCCCCCAAAAAACCATTAACAACTTAAACCAACTTTACTCACATCAGTGCACAGACAAAAGACATACAGTTTTTTTTCTCCATATTTTATGGAAATGAAACCGTCTAGCTCTAGCTCATCGCTGTCATTTTCACTACCTATCTATATATATTTCCATGCCGTGGTTTGTAAATATGCTGTTGTTGTTGTTAGTAATTAATAATTAATGCACATACTTTTTAAGGTAGTTAACTCAGTAATAATTTTTCACAGTACCTGTTAATACAGCTGATCATCAGAGATGTTAAAAACTATGTAACTTGAAAACATTCTACAATAATATATAGTTAAGTGTAATTTGTAATGTAATGTACAAAGTCCAGCTTGAAACTCTCTCTCTCTCTCGCTCTGGACACTGGATTTACGGAGAGAAAAAGTATTATATATGTTCTTGATGACAAGAGGAGACGCAGACAACGATTAATGTAGCTAAAAAATCATGCACTGTCACTCATTGTCAAAAGACTTGTCACCGTGTGTGTGTGCCGTACAAATTACAAACTGTACAAATCCCCAAATTTTTTTTTTTTTTTTTTTTTTTTAACTTTAAAATTTTCCAGGAAATTACAATTGAAAATGATTAATGTTCATGGTCACAAATCATGATGAGCATCTGTATAATATCTAAATGAAAATGAAATGAACGTCCAAACAAATATTGCACTATTTGTTGTATGTATATATACTTGAAATAGTTGAAATGCTTACTCTTAAAACACACACTTTTAGGATAAAGTCACAAGTAACTTCTGTATTTCACTTTTGCTTTTATACTTGCATGTGTAAAATTCAATGCAAATTACATATTTAGATGGAGAGAAGAAAAAACTTACAAATTCGCTCTCTTTGTCTTGGTCAATTCCGTAATTATCTGGTAGTATACATGCTTTATGGGGAATATCGTGACCACAGGATTGTTTTTACAGGCTTGTCGTCACTTTAGATTTTTTTTAATGTAGATTTCATGTCATTTTCTTCACCGTTTTACTTTTTCCCCATTTCCCACGCTTCACTAGTAAATGAAGACATTACACTCTTCTGCATTCCAAATGATCCATGCACAACACACAACTCAAGTATATTTTTGATTTTGTGCTGTCTCTCTCTGAGGAAGTCCCACAACTTTCAATCCAACCATTAAAAACTGTTCTCAATGTACTGTTTCAATTTAATATCATTTATCCGCACAAATGATGAAATCCTATATTATATACACAACGTTTTCC
Source organism: Gisinianus flammeolus (assembly GCA_034699125.1). Classification (NCBI taxonomy): domain Eukaryota; kingdom Metazoa; phylum Arthropoda; class Collembola; order Symphypleona; family Katiannidae; genus Gisinianus; species Gisinianus flammeolus. The sequence goes on along the minus strand of JAIUND010000952.1, from coordinate 39,476 downwards.
GCACGAAAACAAACTTGTCTTTTCCCTTTTCCCTTCCGGTTCAGAATCAGTCTTGACTTAACTCAAACAATTTGAATCCAATTCTAACTTTAAAAAATCCACCAAAACCCAACAAATATTTGTCACCAAATTTTGTAATTATTTATTATCCAAATAATCACAAGAAAAATAGTCACCGACACACACTGCAGACTATATATTATTATAAACAAATAACTTGACACCAAAAACTATTCAAAATCCAAAATTTGAAAAAAAAATCCAATCAATGAATGAATATGGACTGGAGCCGAAAAAGAATATACTCGAATCCAATACACGATCCACAAAATAACTAGTTGAATGTGACAGTGGAGTTGTGGAGAGAGGCGACTGAGAACACGTCTTGATCTGGCATCACTAGATTTTCAACTAAACAACTACCTTTTTGCCTAGACGAGAGGCGAGTGCTGTTGAATGTACAGAGACCGACTGAACGTCATGTACCGAGCGTATATGTATATAAAAATAATGCACACGGTGAAAACACACACCACATGTACATACAAGAGAGAGAGAGAGACATGAAAAGCTGGCTGTTGTGTGTGGAGCTCTCGCAAGTCGTTCACTAGGTAGACTGTTTAATATGTATGTGTAGAATGTAGATATGTACTAGTAGGTAGTTTGTAGTTAGTGTGTGTGATTGGGATTCTCTGTCTAGAGAATGCAGTTTATATGTGCGTACAGAACAGAATACAGATGATATACGTACAGAGAGTGTGCACACAGTAACACAGTTGTGAACCACCAGGTCTGTCTCTCTGGTTCTGCTGGTAGCTAGTGAATGTGCTCAGGTGAGGTGAGGGTTTTCAATGTCTCTTCTATTTGTCTTGTGGGGGAGCAACCTCTTGTGTGCCTTTTTCAGTTTGGTTGGATATTCCAGCTTATTGCCTCAACTCAATGCTGAGAGCAAAAAGAAGAAAAAGAAGAAGAAGAAGACGACGACGACAACGATGGAGAAGATGCCGCGGCTGGTTACTGCTGTTCCTTGAACATTTACCATTCTAAAACGTATAAAACGTATAGAATATTATAGAATACCGCTTTTACACCATTATCAACAGTCAGAGGGAAATGGTTATCCAGACGATTCTCTCGTATACATGCTCATTTACCGTGAGTGAGCCGGCTTTTTACATATATTCTATAGCGCACACACACACACACACATATGTACATAGCTTTTCCTCTCTTTTTTTCTCTATGCCCTTGCTGTATTTTGTATTTACTATTATTTAACTTGAAATAAATTCATTTTCCCCCACAGATATCCTTACAAACTTCTCATACTCCTTACTAGAAAACTCATTTTCATTCCATTGAGTATTATTTAGTTTGGACATTTTCCTATACGTTCTCTCTCTTTCTCGTTTTCTCTCCAGACTACTTGTTGTTACTGCTATTAAGGCTTTTACATTTAAAGTCGATATCCATTGAGAACATTTTCTGTAGGAAATGTGAGGATGTGTTTCTCAAATGCTCTGGAACATCTTGTACTTGTAACAACATGTAAAACTTTTAAAGAAAGATGCAATTCCAATTTTCCATTTTCATTTGAGACGGAGAGAGAGAGAGAGAGAGGAACACGAGTGAACATCTTCCAGCCACAACCAATAACAATTCCAAAGGTCCATTCTTTCTTATTTCTCTCTTTCTCTCCAAAAGTTCTTTGAGCATGAAACTCTCGAGATTCAAAACTGAATACATCTGCTCTTGTATATTTCTTAATAATAATAATAATATAGGAATACTTACTTATTCTTCGACTACTTATCGTTAGACCATGGTCACAACTTACGATATATATATGTACTCACGTCAAAACTCTAGAAAGTCATAAATACAATTCTACCATTTTACATGGAAAAAAGTTAGTGGGTCCAGTTTCCAGTTTCCGGATGTACAATGTTCCATCGGGAGGATGTTCATAAAAGTTTCAAAAATATTCCACAGAAGAAGAAGATGGAGACTAAGCAGAAGTTCTTCGTCACATTTCAATTTCCAATCCACTGATTTCACATCATTTCCCTGCTGCTCTGCTCGCTCACTGGCTAACTCTGACTTTGACTGTGGAATTCGGAAATCGGAATTTCCGAGTTTCTCAGTTTACATACAGAATTTTCACAGGGGAATTCTTTTCTTTCTTTCTCATTCTCAAATACCTACTCAAAACTTTTACAAATCAAATTCGATTAGAGAGATAAAAAAAAACTTTGACTTGGCACGAATTACTCCGTTCCTTCTTGTTCACTTCTCCCATTGCAATCTTCCATAAAAAAAATGAAAATGAAAATGAATTTTTAATTGAATTCCTATCGATGATACTTTTTACTTATGGGGGATTCATAGCGGATAATATAATAGGAAAAGTAAGGAACTTCTGCACTGCTCCTGCCCGTGAATTGATAATAAGTTAGTAATAAGTTGAAAAGGGTTAGGCGAGATGATAAAGTATAGAGATGCATCAATATATCTGTAGGCAAATTCCCTATATGCAAAAAGAGTATATACTTTAGGGTACTCTCTTCAAAATTGACGAATGATTGCCTATATGATATGGTAGATTTTCAATATGTATACGTTGTCAGTTCCTGCCAGGAGAGAGAAACTATAGAAAATTACAAAATAGTCTAGAGAACGTGATGAAATTCCAGCGAGTGGAGTTTCATCTTAACTGTTAAAGTTGAAGAGGTAAACGCAAAGGAAAAAGAAAAAGAAAACCAAGAGGACGAAGAAAAAGGAAAGAGATGAGTTTTCTTTGGTTCACGTCCACATCCTACGATTAGACTTGAGAGTTCTTAATTCTTAATTGTAATCTTCCAGTGTGGTGTACTGTGGTCATGCAGACACATATACAGAATGTACACACATACACACAGTGATACACACAGACAAGTAATAAAGACAAGATGAGTCGATGGACTATACAGGACACGGACACTTCAATGGGATTGCATGATGTTTGATGTTTACCTTTTTTTCTTCCTCATGAAGAGTCTGTGTATGTGTGTGTATCTGTAAATGTATGGTGATGAAGAAGAGAAGCATCAGAAAAAATTGCATAACCCATTTTTTATTTCCCATCACGACTTCCGATGGAACGATTCGATAAAGTGAGTCAAGTGAACAACTGAACACCTCTCTATATCTCTATATGATGATGCTCAAATGTCAGACTACCCATGGACCAAGAGTGCCATCATCTATACCATGTAATCTCTCGACATTCACAGATGCACTTTATATACGGAACCATTGTCATTGCCATTGCCATTGCCAATGCCATTGTCACACTTATCAAACTTGATGATGGACACTCAAAAAGCTATACTTTAAAAAATCCAACTGCAGCTCTCCGTGTGTCTTTGATATTTTTTTTATTCAATCATCCGACGATAAATTTGCTTGACAAGCTCCACTTTGAATTTGAATAGCTTCTTAATTCATAATTCATACATTACTAATGTAAATGTAAATTTAATTCTGCAGTCTGCAATTTGTAGTTTGCAGCTGCTGCTTCTTTCTTCTTCTTCTTTCGTATACAGTCTGCAGCCCGATACGAAAATCTACTGGCTAAATATTGGACTTGAAAAGTGCATATAAAGTTTCAATGGACGGAATGTGTTTCTGTGATACGAAATACGGAATGATACAAGTCGACGACGACGGCGACTAATTGAGACGCCAGGGCATGGCAGTCGTCGTCTTCGAGATAAAAACTGTTGCAGTAAAAAAGCGGGACAAGAGAGAGAGAGACAACTGTGGGAACGGGGAAGCGTGTCACACAGCAGAAATATCGTACAGATAAGTTGAAATTCAGCAGATGAATTTGTAACATCTGAATCTGAATCTGTCTATAATGGAAAAATAAAAACTACTAATATTTTTTATTGATTAGCCGATTAAAGATTGAGTTGTATATATGTATATGTATTATTATGTATACGAACGAATATGTACATTTAATATCGGGAAATATTATATTCAATCTATTTCTAAATCGGTATTTGTTTGGGTTGGAGCTGTCATTCATGTCAATTAGGTGTTCCTATCTTTGTCACGCATGTAAAAATGTATTCATCATCATCATCAAGAAGAAGAAGGAGGAGGAGAACTGATAATCAGTGCATATGGTTACAACTTGCATATTATTCGGACTAGTGAATTAATCTTGGCTTTGACTTTTGAATATTTCAAATCTCGTAATCGAATCGTGGTGGGGTTTTCCCCTTGTGTTCTCTATTATGACTTATAACTGACTTGTACATGTATACGAATCAGAGAGTTGAACTTGGTGCTCACTCACTCATCGTTCTCTTTCTCGTCAGAAAACTCAGCACTTGTTTTGCTATATATATATATATAAAAACTTGCTCAGATTACAACAAGCTCCTCAGCTTTTGTTCTCACAGTCACGTCATTTGAATTCACAATTTAAAAAATTCCACTGTAAACTGGTGGACAGTTGGAATATGTACTTATTGTACAATATAAAATATCGTATATCTCGATGAAAATTATTAAGTAGGTTATACACACTAACATTAACATTATTAACACACTCCACTCCACTAACAGTGTCTTCGTTTGTCATTTCTTACATCAGTTGACAAATATATTTCGATGGAGCGGCCCCCACCCACCCCCCAAAAAAACTCCCCACCACATTCAACATTTAAATCATGCGACTGTCTCGACACGACTGCAAATGGGAAATGTGAATACGAATTTGCAGTACATTAGTTGAAAATTGACACGTGAGATTTTGGATGATTGTCTGAATCTGAATTTGAAAGGGTTCATTATGCATTATATTACTCTCATCATCTCATGTAGTATGTATATTAAATGTTAGTATATTAGCCTGTACATAAAATATAAAGACAATGTGACAGTCAATTAAATTTTGAGGATGAATTTACAAATGTGAAATGTGTTTTTTTTTTGTTTTTGATTTTGATACTTGAGGTTTCAGCTTCAGCTTTCAAAGAAAATAATCAGACAACCCTCCAAAAAATGCCGGGATATTTTTCTTATGCAAACAAAATAAATGCAAATGCAAATGTGTGTGTATATTTTATAGTGGAAAACCAAGTGAGCCTTAAGACGAATATGCAATCCCCGTCTGCGTATATATGTATAAAACATGAGCAAATGGAATTAACGTGTAAATTCCGGACTTTATTGGGATTGGGAAATACCAACTGCCAACTGCCAACTGTCAATGGAAATTTACTTTGTGCATATGCCAAGAGTAAGAGAGAAAGGATATATGAATGGAGAAAAAAGCCGGGAGGAAGGAAAAAATATCGTTGACTTAACTAAATAAATTTTTCTTCTCCTGACAAATGGCTTTCAGGTCTCTCTCCACGACGAACAACCAATCTCGACGAGTACGCAGACACACGCACATAGGGTATACACACTTTTTTATCTGTTTCGTAAAACAAACTTAATAACAATGTACATACAAGAGGAAGAGAAATCTCCTCCTGAGTATACATATCAAGCTGTCTCTTGCATTCAGATTCAGATATCGAATCATCATCGAAACAACAGAAATTCTCCCTTTGTCCACTTGCTAAATGCAAATGTTAATATTCAAAGTCAATACTCAAGCATCATAGACAGTGGATATGAAAAAAATATGTAGATGGTCAAGTGCGCACAGTCACAGATATAGGTACATTACGCATTATTCTGTATTATGTAATTTCTTCGCTTATAAGGAAATGCACATTATTTGTTATTTGTATATAAAGTAAATAATAGATAGAGAAATACAGATATTATCCTTCCCTTTTGCTCTCCGTTTTTGTGTGGAAAAAGAAGCTTTTCCATTATTTTTCAGCAGCACTAACACATAGACTCGCTGACTAGCAGAAGCGTTTCTGCTGGCTGCATTTCCTTAATGGAAATGGGAAAAGTGATGTAATCGAGAAGAGGAGAGGAGGGGCCAATCAGTAATCAACATCAATTAAAGGTAAAAGGAAGGACATTGACCTTCCTGTGTCAACTTTAATGTCGGATCGTCACCCACACCAAGTAAAATAAGTACGAACGACAAACGGACAAGCGACAAACAAAGAATGAACGGACACGGCGACTTGACTCGAAACCGAAATGAGTAATGGACTGGTTTCGATCTTCATTTCAATTCCAAGTTCCCATCACCCTCTTCAGTTCATATCCTTTTCTCATGGCTCGCTCTTTGAAATATATATGGCAAAAATTCATTAGTTTCTACAATCTAAATCTAATCTACTCGCAGTCAAAGTCAGAGCGACAAGCATTTTGAACAATGAACAACGTTGGTCAGAGTGTAATGAAAGAGATAATAAGGAAATACACTGATAAACTCTCAACTCTCAACTAAATCCCAAGCTCACATCTCCAGCCACAAAAAAATGTCATTTCTCTCTCTCTCTCTGTACTGAAACTTGTATTCAAGAGTGGACTTTTTTGACTTGTATAGGTAAATTGATGGGCTTGTTAAGAAAATGAAAAGGATAATGATGATAAATAATAATGAACATAAATAACCTGATTTCTCGTTTGTTTTTCAATTGCCGATTACCGGCGTTGCTATGTGTGTGTGTGTGAGCCAAGTACCGGCGACGACAAATTCATTTATCATTTTCCTTACATGCTTTCTGCGTTCACATTTCACGTGTATTGTATATATAGGAATAGGAGATGCTCAAAACTCCAAAAACATCAATAAAGGATCAAGTTCCAAATCTCAATCCATAACCAACGACTAATAAAAAAATGTCTCAGTGTACACAGACTTGAGGACCAGAGAAACTCTGTCAGTCAGTCATTCGAACGTACGATATATTCCTATTTTTGTCCTTGTCGTCGTCTTTGAGTGGTCGTTGGTCGATGTCATTGTCGTTGAGCATGGAAACAAAGAGCGTATTTATATATATTTATTATTTATTATACTCAAATGATTATGGTGGTTGGTGTAACGGGGAACTTCCAGTCATAAAATATAAAATTTACATTTGGAATTCTTTCACATGGCTGTAAATATATTCCATTGCATTGTCAAGTCATCGTGGTATTGTGCATTGTCGTAACCGTAATCGAAGAGAATCCAAAGAAGATGACAAGTATACAATAATTGGTCTTCTCTTTGTCTTGTTGAGAATCTTGGGAAACCCAAATGAAGAGAAGGACAACTGACTGAACTGAACGACGAGAGACAGCGACTCACTTAATCCCAAACCTCACGACCAAAAGAAAAAAGAAATTTAAATCTCTTGAGAGAACAGAACAAACTCTCATCTCATCTGTTCATGTTCAAATCAAATGTAAACTGTAATAGTAATAGTAATAAATAGATATATGTAAAATGTAAAGTAGTGCTCGACGAGAGTCGACTCGAAAAAATCAAAAATCATAATACAGTTGACGGTTGATCGGTTGACGGTTTGACGAAGACAAAACAATAACTTTATTATTATTGTCCAAGGCGGGTCAAGTTCGGTATCATCATCATTCCAAAATTACTGTTACGGACGTCGGCATATAGACTTTAAAACTCCAAAACGAATACGACTACATTTAATTGTACATGAAGAGTGAGGGAGAGAGAGAGAGGGAGAGAGAGAGAATTTTGATATTCATGCCTGCTCATCAACTATTACCATCATTATTATTATTATTGTTATGGCTAAAACTTATCAATGATCAGCATTCACCCTTGTGATAGAATAGATATACGATAAAAACATGTACATGATTTCCTTTATGGCAGATCAATCTGACTCTCTGACCTGGTAAGCATTTTAATATATGTACATATATAAAATACAGATACTATTTTTTTCTTACAGGGAAGTGTACCGAATTAATCAAAAATGAATATCTGTAAAGGTTTGACGACACAGAAAAGTATTCTGTAATCTTCAATCTTGAATTTAAAGTAGACTTTATTTTTAGTTGTTCGAGTTCTGATTCTGAGTCTGAGTCTGACTTGACCTTGTCTATGCACAAATTTGCCAATTTGCGAATTCAATTTGGAATTTGAGCATTTAAAACCAGAGTGCATTTTTTCTGCAATAAATGATATCAATTTTCTGTTCTGTATGTGCATAGTGCATACATATCTGTACATAAAGGGAAATGTGTGATGGAGATAATATAATGTGATGATGAATGATGAGTAATGTGAGGAAAATGTAACGCCCTTTAGACACGCTGTCGCCTTTTTGACTCTTTCATTAATATATAAAACCCTGTGCATAACAACACTAAAACTATATGGAACCTCAACTTAAAATCAAGGATGAAATTACACAAATGAAAGACGACGAGAGATATTTCACAGGACTAAATGAAATAAAGAGAAGACAGTACGCAATACAGTGCAGTAAGTAATTTCAATTCATAATCCAAACCCACTGACTCAATTCATACGGTAATGTGCATTTACAATGTACATATTTAGGTATGTGTTTGACATTTGTGTGAGTGTGAGGGGACAAACGACGGGGGAAAATAAAAGCACAACACCTGAGAGCTTGTTTAAAGATAAAACGAGGAAAAGAGAATTCGTTCTGCCTCCTTATGAATGAACCACTTACTCATAAACAGAAAGACTTTCCAGCACCCAACCCATTTAGATTTAGATTTATAAATACATATATATATATATTTGACTTTACTTTACTTGTCAACTGCTCTCCTCAACGATTGTATAGAAATTTGTGTGTGTGCATACATAATATGTTCAAACGGAGAGCAAGTCATAAATATCTGAATGCATAACAAGAAGAACAGGCTGAAAAAGTACATGTAAATGTACAACACAACACAACACACAACATTGGATTGGAGATAGAAGGCCATGGCATGTTCCGTTTACTTATGTACTTACAACTTGTTTGAATTTAATTGAAGCTTTTGGCTTTGTACGATATACGTACACTTTTCTTGTCTTGAGTCTCGTGTTCTGATAAGCATTAACTTTTTAGCTTCATGCATTAGCCCTGTGAAATGGTCTCAAGTCTCTCTTTTTTTCCTCGCTCAATACGATTATGCGATTCAACTTTAATCCTAAATCCTAAATAGGATCAAATCTCAATTTGAAATCCTTCTCACCGTAAACACAAACACATGCATATCTGTAGTTGATGGGATGATGAAATCAAAATATTATGTAAAAAAAAATTGGTGGTTGGCATTGGCATAGAGAGACGATGCTACGGTAAATCCTTATTCAACATTTCCGAGTTAAAATCTCTAAACCTAAATATGGAAGGTAAAGACGTGAAGAAGATATACACACATGGAAAATATAAATATTATCTCATCGAATATCTGTAGTTCTATAGTTCTGTACACACAAAATGTAGATTAAAACCTAAGTTCAAATCGAAACAAAACAAAGCTCATATAGGGAAAAGATATGGAAAATGTAAAATGTAAAATTCAAAGTATTTTACAATAATACACGTGTGTACAAGTGTAGCCAAATTTATTACATTATGAAGCCATGTGGTCTATTCCCATGTGGAATCTATCCATAAATTGTGCACTATTACTATTATTATTATTTTTTAAATTCAGAGACTCATTCTACTGACAATACGAAAATTGATGAGTGGAAACCTCCACTTCTACACAAATTGACACTACAACTTGAAAACAGACACAATCGGGAATTGGACAAAATTGGGATAGGACAATATTTGGGTAGCCGTAGACATGCATGTTTCGTCCTTGTGTGACTCGTCAGTACGGCGAAAAGGACGAGAATAAAGGACAAGATGTTAATTGTTCAAATTTCAGTGGACTACTGAGAAAATTCAGAGGAATCAGAAAATACGAAGGATCCATTCGTTTTTCGTCCCGTGAATTTCTTTCTAAAACTCGTCCCTTTCAAACAATCAAAATCTTTCTTAATTCCGTTGATATGGGAATATAGATTTTTTGTTTCTTGGATTGACCAAGATGAAGAAAGATTTAATAGAAAAAGGCAAAATCGAGGACATTATTGAAATTATTATTATTATTATTGTGTAGTGTATGTGTATGTATAGCCGTATCGTATAGTGTACATACAGTGTCGTAATTGTAATTGGGAATCCTTCTCAGTTTTCAAGCCAAGATGACTTGGTAAAAATCCCAAGTACATAAACATATTTTAACAGGAGACTGTGTGATTCTGGTTCAAGTTGACTTTGGCTCGTCTTTGACTTTTCTGTACCATAAGAAGAGAGAGAGAGAGAGAGAGAGAGAGAGGGAGAGAGAGAGAGAGAGAGAGAGATTTTCAATATTATGGTTCGTCTTCGTACATGTGCTTATTGTTAGTGCTTACTGCCTGTATTGCACTCGATTGCAAAGATAAAGTTGAAGCTCAAGACAACGTCAAGTCAGAATCTTAGGCATTAGGCCAATGTCCTCTTATGTAATGTGAACATGTGAGTGGAATATGTCAACAATAACAGATGCAAATAACGTAATGCCATGTATAATAATCCTTTCACATTGTATATATTTTACTCACACACACACAATGAACCGGTAGAAGCCAAAGCCAAGTGCATATTTTAACACAGGAAGACTCCGGACTAAAATATTCACAAATTCAAATTCAAACTTAAATCCAAATTCATATTCAAATTGAAAAATCCAATACCTAATACATAAATACATAAACAAAATACTCAATATTACCATTTCAATTCCAATGTACATATTTGCATTGGTGTGAGACATAACGACAATGTATTACAAATTACATGAACACCTGACACATAAACATAAATCCAACATGTACATTGTGCACACGGGTATGCACAGAATGCAGTCTGTACAAGTGTACAGAGTACGTACTACTGAGACAAGCAATGTGGATTTTAAACGAGAAAAGAAAAACTGTCTTATGAAATGTGAAATCCTTTGTCAACTTCAAATTCAACTTTTTCGTTCAAGTTCCGACTCTCGGACGACGAGGACGACGACAAGGATGCCTGACAACCGCCAATAGGCCGCCACACCACGACAACCCACTGGTTCTTCATACATATTAAATTACACATATATACATACACATAATGAGAGAGAAAGAGAGATAGGGAGACTGGTCGAAATCTCAACGATAAGTTACATTGGCCGTCTCATCATTCAAAGACTCACAGCAGCCAGCAGCATCACATCCAGGAAATCAGATACTTTAGACACATGTATATAATATCAGTATACGCTTATACCACTTGGAACTATCTGGAATATCATAGAATTGGCAGTATAAAATTCAAATCTGCACATTCACCACACGTTTGTTATTATTATATAAAACAATATATTTTATTTGATGTGATAGTGTTGATGATGAGTTGGGAGGTGTTTGGATAAACTCAATACTCACCTTCAAATGCAAATTCAAATGCAAAAATATACAGATACCTATATACATGAAATTTAAGACTGCTGATTTTTGCCTTTTGCCTTTTTACTCTTTCTTCATATCACTCTACAAATTATGGTATATACATAGTTATTTATGTACAGCGTGGAAAGAAATGAAATTCAATTCCTTTTCCCATATCGAATGTAATTGAAACTGCATCAGTAAACAAATTACAAAGTAATCGTTTTTCTTTCCATTCGAATATTGCATTTCCATCTCCATGTCTCTTCTCTCTTTCTCTCCGTGTAAACAAATTTTTTTCAAAGACGTCTGACGACAGACAATAATTAGGATTTTTATTTTAAAACGTGTAGTTGACACTTTTTACACACATATGCAATACTTTTGCGTGCAAAAACAAAAAGGCAAACGCAAAACTGTAGTATATGTATTTATGTTTATTGAATATGGAGAATGAGATTTCGCAATTGAAATTGAACGACGGTGTGTAAAATGGTGTAAAATTGTAAATGGTGAGGTTGGAGGACAACACACACACACACGTGTACTCAGAATTATCTAACCGCTAGGGTGAATAAAACACTTCCACTGCCAAATACAACAAGAAACAAGAAATAAGAACAACAGACGAAACAAAAACTGGTAAATGCTTTCATAAATCATGGCGAGGCACTCAGACTCACACACACCACAGATACACAGCAGGAGAATCCTGTCTTTCTCATCTCCAACACTACACAAAATGAAGTGACAATAAATAGCTCACTTGTACTTGTGTGTTCTGTGTAAGTGTAATGTGTATAGCGTAATTTTATACAGAATTTTATTCACCGAGTTCAGAGTGTCAAGCAATTTTTTTGTCCCCTTTTGTTTTGTTTACGTTTACACTCGAGACCGAGTCATTTGACATTCGCATAGTTAAATTTATTTGATAATTCCAAATCCAAATGGTTGTGTGTGTGCACTTTTCACTTGCGCATGTATTTACCATTGTTATTGTTACCCACTTGCCACTTGTATTGAGGACTGTTGAATTTCAATAGGGAAACACACTTATCGTATATGTATATTTATTTGCATTCGTTTATATCAGTAGTTACATAAATGACATTTCCACTACGGACACCGGCAAGAGAATGACGACGACGAATAATGAATATGCTAAAATGCTCAAACGCTAAATATCTGAGCGTTCATAAGACAAAAAGACAAAGACGAGATATAAAGTGACAGTTTTTTTTTTCTCTCTCTCTCCCTCTCTCTTGTTCATGTAGGTCATTAGAAGGTGGGCCGGAGAGTTGTGGAGTGGGAATCGGAATTTGAACACACACACATGATACCTTTGTTTACACAAACTTTTTAGCAAATGAAGCATTTACGTCGTCGTCATTCAAGATAATTTGAAATTATTTTGATAGTTTGTCGGATGGAGAGTAAGTGAATGGAGATGTATGGGATATTTCCCGGTCATTGCCATTTTAACTACTTCCATTTACATTCCGTTCAGCTATTGTCAACCTGGAATATTTATCGCTAATTCTCAAAGAATCTCCAAAAAAAAAAAAAAACTCTTTTCATCAAAGAATAAATACGTCTATTCCATTAAAGAATATGAAGAATACACATGATAATGTATGTTATTTTTTTCATATGAACTCTTTTGTAACTTTGAGTTGGGAAAATGCAATTTACTCATTGCTGGAGAGCTAAGTTTTCATTTTTTTTTTTGTACGCAATGTGTAATTGTGAATTATAAAAACTTATGCGTTTGTCGGTATTTCTTTGAGGGAATATGCAGGCCAGCGACTGATTACGATAAAAAAAGCAGTATTTTGTTTACATTTTTACAGTGTTCAACGCAGGTAATCTCACTGTTCAAATAAATAGTGAGCTCGAACAAGTACAATTAAGGACAGTAAAGATTACGATAGGCAGTGTACAAATAAAACCTATATATGTTTATTTGAGTACATTCAGTGTTTTGTTTTCGGGGCATTCAGTTGAAGAGAAGTTACCTAAAAAGAGTTCATGAACTATTTGATAACACAATAGTATTTACGGAAAATTACTATGAACAAATGTTGTACCTCATTTAAAATTGAGGACTTTTGCTATTTATACATATGTAAGATCAAGTACTACCGATGGAAATATACGATAGGTAGCTTGAGGTTAAAATATTAGTACATATTGCAAAAAAAAATAAAGATTGGCATTTGACCAGTGAACTCGCCATCAACGTCTAGTTTTATATTCCAAATATTTAGCTGGGCAAACACATAAAATGGACACACAAAGATTAAATCAAATCTACCTACCAAAAATCCTAATAAAATGCTTAAAAACTTGTATGATTCTGCATTTTTCTTGTATTTATCTTATTTATCCAAAAAAATATATAATATTTACAATTTACCGTATTGAGCAATGGAGCTGAGAGAAGAATGAAGAATTCCAACCAATTCCAATGAACTTACTCCCGTGTATAAGTACTTACTTACTCAGAATTTGAGCAAATCAAACACGTCAATCGTCAATTCAAAAAATTCTTTGCAAAATAACTGTCAAAATCCTAATTGGAATTCACAAATAGTTTGTACGATAAATGTAAATACATTATTTCAACTTTGTGTACAGTTCTATTGTTTGTCATTCATTTGGCACAGCCGTATACAACAATACACATATACACACATTGCATTATTCACAAATCACCATTCACAGAACAGAATCCAGTAAAACAAGCACGTACGGGAAAATGTCCAACGTTTTTAACTTTTAATGTAGTCTCTCGCCTGTTTCCCCTAAAACAAACGTCTGACTGTACTACAGATATTCACGGAACACTCTCAACTCACACTCACTCCCTCCACACACTCGACAGCTTTTAACGGCAATTTTCTAAAGACGACATTGATTTTTCTGTCTTGTTTCCGTCTTCAAACTCAAACAAACACACACTCACCTGACTTGAATTTTGATGGGTAATTCGCAAAAAAATACTTCATGTGTGTGTGTGTGTGGCACTTACGTGATGTATGATGTATTATCAATTTCCAATAATTACACAATCACAAATGTAATCGCACGATCCATAATCAACCGTTTGACGTCACTAAACCCTCAACGTTTTTCCTTTACTGAGAAATGAGTTAAAACATTTTCAAAAAACGCTAATTAAATCTCAGTAAGAAAACAACTCAGGAAAAATCCAATTCAAATTGAATATTTGCACAAAGGGAAATATATATATTGCGTGTGCGAAAAATTTCCATGTAACTGCTCAAATCACTCATTGTCAGAGGATATTGTGAGAATTTGACATTTCAAATCTGTCGAATAAATAGAAGATTCTCAAAAATTGTCTGGTGATGTGGATCCACGTGTGCATGCATTTCACTTGTCTTCAACACCAGTAGAAAATAGAGGGAATGGAGTAAACAGTAAACAGAGAAAGGAAAGAATTCTGTTGGAAACTCTTCTGAGTCCGTGTCTTCACTGTACAATTACAAGAGAAGAGGATGACGATCAAGATGATGGAAATGGAAAATACAAGAACAGCCAGCACAACGAGAGTGTGCTGTGTGTGTTGTGTTGTGTGTAATGTGTAATCATGCTAGTTTCCCCGTTCAGTTTGAAAAGCGTATTATATAAGGAAAAGGAAACTGACGATGAGGACGAGAACCACGTCACGATTCAATATTTTCCTACGAAAGTACCACCGATACGTTAGGATACCAGACCAAAGTGCACTTCAACTTACTTCCCATCCCCACACAGTCAACTCCAACTTCAACTCAACTCGGAATTCGTATCAACTCAACTCGTCAGAATGAAAGACGAGGATAGAAACCAAAACCAAAAGAAGACAAAGTCACAGAGATTCCACGAAGCAGAAGCAGAAGCAGAAGCATCAGAAGAGAAAGAAGAAGATGGAGAGGAAACGTACGTGATGTCTATATAGTGAAGACGTTCCTCCATTTCTTTATTTGCCCTCTACATTAATACTTAAACGAGAGATCAAGTCCCGAATTTCCCTTTCTATAATTAGGTGTAATGTGTCTTTATACTATGAAAAGGAAGCTCTGCTCACTCACTCACTCACTCTCACTTGGAATCTTCTAACTTCTAAGTTCTAACCTAACCAAAAACCCATATCATTAGTAAATACACCATCATCATGAAATGAAATGCAAATGAAACCACCACATACCAAATACCAATACCAAACTCAAACTCAAACTGTATTGTGTACACTTCCCTACATGTACCGTCTTTATCAGTCCATCCACACGTATATTATGTGAGAATGAGGAAACAGAACGCCTTCAAAACATATTCATTATGTTAGCAATGCAAATGCAAATACAAATTATTATTACGTAGTAGCTGTTGAACCCGCGATGGATGATGAACTCACATAAACCAATATGGAGGATATTGAAGGAATGAAGGATAAGTACAGATACCATACAAAACCCTTTAGTATAATCTGTTCACTTTGGGATACGGAATCGAGATTGAAATTGAAAGATCTTCTCCACTTGACTGTCAAACACTTTTAGTATTTTTATTTTTCCAGCTCACATGTATGGGCTGGATGAGACGGAGAAGAAGGAGAGGGTTAAAATTACAACGTACACACGTTTTGAAACTTTGGACTTGTGCTCAAGTTGAGATAGAGAGAGAGAAAGAGAGAGATACGAGATGCTCCGTCATTTTCATTCCTAAAATACAAAAATGTATACATAATGCCAATCTTGAGTACTGACTTGTGGCTGTGTGACTTTTCTTGTCTTTCCTTAGGTACGTTTACGCTGTCGTTTTTGTTCCATCCCTTTACAAGCTTCTGTATATTCCGATTCCATGTAAATGTAAATACGAAAGGTTTCTCTCTCTCTCTCTCTCTAGATTCTAGATGCTGGTCCTCAACTCTCAAGAGGCCACGTTTGAAAATACAAGTAAACGGGAGGTGTACGTACAGAGAGAAAGAGAAGGAGAGAGAGAGAAACACTCCAGTTTCGAGTAAGTAAAAAAATATGGATATAGAAATAGAACTTTCATCCTCTCCTGTATTACTAAATACAAATGTACACTTTGAGCTTTTTCCCTAGATTTCCGAAGATGATGATGATGATGATGATCAAGATGATGGATTGTGTTGTGACTTGGAAGTTTCTATGTCTATACAAATATAGAGATCCTCAACGTGTGAAGTCTACAGATACAGAGAGTAACGAGGAAAATATATATCTAAATATATGATAGATACTTTACACGTATCCTCATGTTCTCATGTATTTCAATCCGTTGAATCGCATTTACTTGCATTAATCTTGAATGCACCACATTTCAAAATGTTTCCCATTCAGTCATGTATTTATCCTTTTGAGAGAGAGAGAGAGAGAGAGAGAGAGCGAGAGAGTGGGAGAGGAGGGAGTGAGCGGATTAGTAATAGCAAGTAATTTCAGGATTGAAGTGTGTAATCATTTTTTTGTAGGAAAAACGTTTACAGCTTTCAATTTTCAGTTTTCCATTTTAATAGAGTTATTTTGGTTGAAGGAAATGCACTTTACTCTGTAAGAATCTCGCCTATACGTTTCATTTTAAATGAATGAATTGGCATTGAATCGTATCGAATCGAATCCAAGTGGAATCGGAATCTGTATAGTCTGTATTTCATTAATGATCTCAGGTGTTTTTGTTTCTCAATGGAGACTGCAGTGAATCGAGCAAGTCCAAAACTGTAGTTGGAATTGAAATGCAAGGCGAGTACTTGATGTAAGAAAAAAGGAAGGATGGAAAAGTTTATGAGAGATGTCATGCTAATGATACTCGTCCACACAATACATGTTGTTCCATTGCACATACATACATATATCGTATTTATGTGTGTAAAAAATAACTCTCTGGGAAAAAGAAACTAAATTAAAACGAAAGTAACGCAGAGCGATAATGAGGAAAGAATTGAAGTATTAAATGCATTACATGGGTAATTGTCTATAGTGTGGATGCACGTATAGCTATACAATTCATATTTTATTTCCCTATACAGACTATACACATAGTTGTCAGGTACTGGTTTTGCAGTTATGAGAGGTTAACGGGATATATTTCTATGTACAACTACAACAACTGCGGCAATGCAATAGTTGTACATAGTTGTGTTGCATGTAGCTGTTCATGCCAGTTTGTATTACCCTGTACTACACATCTTTTGCTTATTAATCGCAAGTGTAAAAACTGAAGGGGAAGCAAGGAAAAAAAGGAAAACAAAAACAATTTGACTGAGTACACACCTACACACAATTCTCTCATCTCATCTCAATATATACTCATATACATACCTATACATACACACAACCCTGACGAGTTACGAGTGACGACTGACGACTATCAACTACATGCACGGAGTACACACTTAAAAAATTGGAGGAACGAACAGGGAGAGAGAGAGAGAGAAGCTTCATTATATGCCAAACCACATTTTGTATTTAGTATTAGTCTGTGTGTACACACACTGAAAAAATGTAAATTCAAACCCACATGCCAACAACTCGAGTCTCGAGCCATGCTGAACCAAGTCTGTCTCCCTCCCTCCCTACTTACTCCATAGAAATATTATGGAGATCATCATGGAACATCCACACACACACACACAAACACACCAACTCTTCTGAATGACCGTACTGTATCTAACCTGAATGCAGTATGTAGTAGTAGTAGTACAAATGTAGTATGCACTCTCAACTTGTTTCACTAATGATTTTCTCCCATCCAATTTAATTATTTCCCTATATTTCTCGCACTTACACAAAAACACGTATACAAAATCGAAATTCAGAGTATATGCAGATGCAGACAAAAGTGCAACTGTAGGTATCTTTAATTCAACCGACAAAGAAACTTGCATGTTACATCTTCTCACTCTCAAATTACCTTTCAGCCTTTCATGTTGAGCTCGTACTCGTAATTATTGTGAATGTGTGTGTGTGTGTGTAAGTTGGTTGGTTGGTAGTTCTTTTTATTCTTGCTCTTCTTTTTTGGCTGTCCAACCGTCATGCTGTGCATTACATTGATTGGCTTTAGCATTGGGATTTAGAATTTGAGATGTAGATTTGGAATTTGGAATTCCAAGCATTTTTCTGGTGTAATGTATAGAGATTTTTTGAGATTTTTCATCCTCATGCCATGGTCTGGTTCTGGTTCTCTTCTCTTCGCTTGTCACTGATCAAGATGTAAAGGAAATGCCCAATTATATGCAGTTATTCCACAATGTACTAACTAGGGAAACACACAACGGAGCAGGAGGAGGAGGAAGAGGAGGATGCTGCGGGTAGTCTAATTGCAATATAATTACAAATTCCCAAGTGGTAGCATTGAAAATTTGTTGAAAATAATTCAATTTATTTTTAAGAGGGGAAAAATTGAGAGAGTTGAATATTCTCTTTCTAATTGTTGTAGACACAATTACGGAATGGATGTAATAACAGTAATTAGGTAAGACAAATCATTAGCTTGTGTAATGGATTCAATTAATTTACATTTTGATTAGATTCTCTCTGTGTCGTGTCTATATTTTATTTCATACAGAGATGTTTCTTCACTCACTCGAGCTTCTGTATATATCTTAGATTGTAGAGCATCATCATAACACCTCCATTATAAATTTGAAGTGAAAATGAAAATACAGATACAATGGGAAAAGGAGAAGGGAAACAAGAGTGATCAATAAATTCAAAGTTCAATTATCAATCAATTCAATATCGAAACTCGTTTGTGTTTTTTTGATTTTTATAGGTTTCACTTGCTTTTTTCCATTTATTCTATATACCATGGTCTCTTTACTTCATGTTTCATTTCCATCTTTCCCCTATTCAAAGTTCTAGCTATAATTATGCACAATCTTTTGTATGATTTATACCAAAATATTCACAATTCAAAACTCCAGAGTCCAGAACTCCAGAACTCCATGCCCGTTGCCAGTTTGCCAAATTTAAAGATAATCAAACGAATATAGTTACAGCAGTTCATTTCCTTCGTGTTCTAAAGTTCTAATGCACCCTCACCTTCATTTTCTTTATTTATGTGCGCAGAGAGTATACTTGAAGAAAATTCAAAGCGGGTCTACTTCTACAGTTCAGTTCAGTTACATTGTTAACTCGTATTTGAAATGGGCGTAACTTTTCCCCAAATTAAAAAGATTACAGAATATGAATGACAAATGGCGTTCACATTCCTTTTTTTTCTTCACAGTCGGAAATTTCAAATCCCACACTGCAATGGACTGTGAGCATCAGTATTAAGGTATATAGAATATAGACTCTCAAGTCTCAAAAGGTTTGGAAAAAAACCATGGACCCATTGACTATTCAAAAGGAGAGCGCCAGCCAGGCAGTCAGCTAGGAAACAGATACAGAAATATATCTGGTACCATTTGTTTTTTTTTTCTTGTGTTTTTGAATTATAATTAATGACTTTGAGAGCATTTATTTAAATGATGATCATTAGACGGATATCCATGAGTGTAATAGCTTTCAAGAACTCGTTACCAACCAGAACACACAGCCCAAGCTCACATGGATATTTCATTCATCCCCTACTCACCATTATATACTTTATACTTATTTACTGCTGATACTGACACTGATAGCACATAGGTACTTACCGATATAAAAAGGTCAGTATTAAATAATAATAAATAATTAATTCACCCCACCAACCGCTGCCTAATTTGTTTCAAATGTCATAATAAAAATGATTCTGGAAAATATAAACCTCGTCATTCCAACATCTGATCAGTGTTTCGAGTATTTCCTTGAGACCCCAAGCACAAATAAGACCTTATTTGACGAGGATTTCCTCATTAGATTTTGTAATTACTAATTACCTACTTGGAATTAATGTATGAAAAATATTTTGTGTGTGGAGGAGGGAAATCAATTAATTATTATTGTTCACACTTGAAATTTGAGAAAACACAGTCACACATAAATGTAATGTATATGAAGTCAGTAGCACTCTTCCGTTCCATTAGGACGAAGAACGACCGATCATTTTATTTAGCAACTTGCTCTTTCATCTTTTGGAATTGGGAATTGAGAATTGGGAAAGAGCCCAAGACTAAACATTTCATTCATCGTGTGTGTGTGTGATTTGTATTTGTACTCACTATTGATAAACACACGTTCTAATCGTCATAATTAAAGGATAAATAATAGATTTAATTCATATCTCGTATATTAGCAAATTATAAATTATATATATGAATCATTAAATTTGATGGATTGTCTAAATTGTATGATGGAGGACTCATTGGATTCTCATCCTCAGTCAAGTCAATCAACCAGAACAAAGACCAACAGAATTTAATCTTGTAAGTACATCCATTTTTCCTTTTCTATTTCAATTTTTCCTTTTCTATTTTGACACAAGGAAGTTAATTAAATAATAACATGATCCCTGCCCATCACATCAGCAATCGTCAATTTCTACGTCTTCTCCTCGGACTCTATGTGATAAGATCCATTTTTTAAAGAATATGTACATATACGTAGCCAATTTTCTCAAGGGAAAAATTTCACTACTAACTACTTCTAATATTTCCGCATTGGAAATTTACACCATGATTAAACCATATGAACAATTAGAATTAGCATAATAGTATACACGTGATCGTCCACCAACTTGTCATTTGGTACTCTGAGAATTTATTCACATCATCTTTTACATAAACAAAAACACGCCAATGTGAGAACAACAATCCCAGAGAAAGAGAGAGGAGAGAGAGAGAAGAAGAAAGAATAGAAACGCAGTTTACGTATATTACGAAATGCTTTTATTGTGTGTAGTTATTGGATTACATATTATATACCTATATGCCATTATATTAAACGATATCAGCCAAAATTGACATGTATCAACAACTAATCGAATTCTATCAGTAACTTGGATGTGGATCAGTTGCAATGGCTACAAAAAAAATCAAACTCAGCTCTGATGCATATCGTCAATCGTCACTGCTCACATCCCAAACGTACTGACATATAAGAACAATGCTTGAATACATAATGTGCTCCAAGAAAAAATACATGCAAACGCCAGTTGCCTTTAATACGTTCTTACGTTCTCACCAAGCTCCAATTTCCTTCTCGCTCAACGTACGACGAATGATTATGATTATGAATTATGATTAGTCAACTTTCTCCGAAATGAATTAACTTGTTTATTCTTGGGCATTGATTGAGTTCGAGCTTCGAGCCTGCATTTGGATTCTATAAAAGTATCTTATATTCTCTCTCTCTCTCTCTCTCCCTCTCTGTGGCTTCACAGATCAGATACTGCTGACTCCTGACTTTCCTCAGTCCTTTTCTGGATTCTCTCAATTTTGCAATTGTAATAATCATGTCAAAAAGACATGGTTAAAAAACTGATAGTGATATCCAATACTATCAATAGAAATAAGCTGAGACAAGGGATAATTTGTCGATGCTAAATGGGAGCTGGTACATGGCTTGTAAGATATATATATGTTACTTATGTATATGTACAATAAGGAAAGGTTGTCTCTGTCTCCTCTGTCTATAGGTTGACATGACAGGATTGAGAAATGGTGTGGAAATAAATGCTTGCTCTGGCACTCTTTGGTTTTAATAGCTTGACAAAGACAAGCAGTGTTATTGTTAGCGAAAATAAATTGCACCATTATTTTTTCCTACACACTATACAGGATTTTGAACCTGTAACCTGTCTACACAGTTCATATATATATATATATACGTTTCCACGATTTATAATCGACACAAAAATAAAATATTCCCCTCAACCTACGGTTTTCCTGTGTGTCGTCTACATAATTTATCTCGTAACAGGTTGAAAAATTTCAAACTCATTGTCAGACTCCTGTATACTGCTAACTCTTAACTCCATTATACTTGTTACGAAAATAAAATCAGTCTCTTTACTTTTTCTGCTGCCTGTCTCTGACTGCTTACTCTTACTGTCAGATTCCGTGCAAACTTTACAACATCATAATAAATTCCCAATCACTTGACTTGACCCACACGTTAATACTATATGTAATACCCATCTAAATCTAAATCTAAATTTGTTGTCTCTAGTATATCTTATGTTGTGTGTGAATCCTTCATTGTTGTTGTATGTACTTGTCCATTGTACATTGTCTCGTTAATAAATAATAAATAGGTTCAAAAATAAAGTGGTGGATCTGTAGGTGGATGATTTCCTTTATTTTCTCATTTCACATTTTCCTGCTCAAAGTCAAAAGTTACGGCACGCCAAAGCCAAAGAGAGGACGAAAGTATATACATACGATACAAATACAACCATCCGAATTACTAACTAGCTTTTGAGTATATCAAGACACTCGAGTGAAAAATAAACTAGGAAACTCTCTCAGTAATATATAGAACTTGTTATATGTTACCAAACGAACGAACGAACGAACAAAGGTAATGAATCTTCTCAAAATTGAAGGGTTCAAGAGTGAAGAGTTACGCTTTACCGGCGTACGAACGAAAATAGGCAATCTCTTGTCCCTGCACATGAGAGAGAAACACATGAGAAAACATACCAAATCGTTAAGCTCATTTTGCTCTCAGTCAAGTCAACTTGTAACTTGTAACTGTTGTTTGAAGTCTGTGGAAATCCTCATACCGAATACATAACTCTTCAACTGCATATAATAATAATTTCCTCAGACAGCCATCTACCATCTACTGAACACGTTCCCCATCCTATTTCTGTGTGTGTTGTTCTCTCTTGTAGATATATTTGTAATTGTAAACTCTCCTTTTTTCCATTTCCTTCATTCTACCAATGCTAATACACACTCACACACACACACATTGAGCAGATAACCATTAAAAAATCCAATACACTTATTCCACACACACAAGTACTGCTACGCATGGTGTTACGTAATGCAAACATAAATATAAACAACAACAACAACAACACAACGGAGCGTAAACTAACGTGATGTTATGTAATAGAATAGAGTACAGAGATATCCACAGAGTCTATGTAGGAAGAAACTGAGGAAATGAGGTAAACATTTATATGTATGTTGTATGTTATATACTGTGTGTGTGTGTGTATTTGTATGTACAAATATATATTAAAAATCCGTCTTTGTGTGTGTGTGTGCGAGTCTGTAAAACTCTTTCATGTACTTGTTCATTACTTTTACAGTCACGAAATTATTTTCACCCAGCAATTTATATTTGGTCCGTCGTCGGTCTAGACATTTCTCACAAAGAAAGCTCATTCGTTTTTCCATCCAACTCCTTCCTCTTCTTCTTCTTCATCTTCATCTTATTGTGTACTCTACTGTTTTCTATCAGTATATATATGTATCATTATGTAGGATAGGGACTGTTAAATCTACACTTAATATTTTTGATTTCAGCTGAGAAAAATCCTGTACACATACTGTCGTCATCTTCTTCAGATTGGGGACTGACCACGAAAACTGACAAACCTTGAGTTGAGACTTGAGATGGAGAGAGAGAGAAAAAAACCTTAAAGTCCTCATTCTCATTCAAAGAATTCCCCAGATACACGAGAGATGCAGAGAACAGGGAAGAAAAGATAAAGGTTTGGTGACTCAAAGTGGAGAGACCGAAAGCCTTCTCCCATTTCCCGCACCCATCACGTCATAACTAACGACAATAAGAAAATCATGCGCCATATCTAATCTCACATGAAGAGAACGACAAAAGCAAAAGACCCTTATGATTCCAACATATTACATATAAAATAGTCATAATATAACCCTTTACCTTTGGACACGTGAGACTGGGAGGCAGTGTCTACGATCCGCGACCTTCAAGTCAAATATCGTAGTATTTCGATACAATTGAAATTCAACATCTCTTCTCATATGTATGTGTATGAACTATGAAACTATATGAACTCATCGTCAAAAAGAGACGTTTTTACGTAATTTTCCCAGCCACTCACTCTCACCAAATGGAAATGACAAAAGTGTACTCGAACGTACAACATCGCTTTACACATACAGTTTGTATGCAGTGTCAAATCGAAAGTAAAAGTGCAAAGATTTTTTGAATGGTTTGCAAGAATCATTAGGAAAAGATAGTTAAAATAAATAAAAGCAGTCGAGACTCCCCTGGGAATATTCAAGACTGGATTTTTATGTACAGTTCCCAGTTTTTCCACACGTATGAATTCTAGTCTCATAAATTAATAAACGTAATCAAGATTTTTATCTTTCCCTCTAACTATATATGCCTTGTCAAATTCATCCTTTTCTTTGACACTACGGATAGATACCAAATACCAATAGTGAGAAATATGAAATGAAATATCCCCAATCTCCTCATGGAGTTTGGAGTTTCATGTTGGACCCATTAAAGAAATATGCAAATGGGGGATTCTTCATGGAGAAGAGAGAGAGAGCAGATACAGGTGTAAGGAATCTATTGCTCGGGGAACATAAAGTTACACACACGGTTATTAGGAAATAATAGAAACCTCAATGAATGAATCACGACGAGGACATTACAGAAGCCCTTTTCCCCTACTACTGAATAGCTGAATACTGAATACTGAATACTGCGTAGTGCGTACTCACAAACGGAAAATGAAAATAATAAGTTGCGTGATACTGATTGTATTTTACTACCCATATTTTACTATTTTATACCTGCATAAATTAGACCTACGATATTCCTCACAACTTTTAACAATCTTCCTCCTACGAGTACAACCTCAAGAATCAAGATGATATAATAATAAAAAAACTCCTCTATAGTCTGTAGATTCCCAAGAGGGAGAAAGGAGTGTAAAATTCAATATGAATTGAACCAACTTACTGGACTACCTGCATATTATTATTATCACGATGATAATGATGATGATACCATTGAAATTGTTTACTCGGCAATAAAACACTTCAAGTCCGCCACGTCCATATACAATGTAAATTGTAAATGTATAACAATACAATGGGAACAACTAAAAAAAGGACCACGCTGAATGATGCAGATGTAGATGTAAAAAAATTGTATGCTCATGGTTGTATGTACTGTGTATGTGTATGTGTATGTTTGTGCTTGGAAACCCCTAAACTTGACCTCTGACTCTGACTTACATATCATCTACCCACCTTGGACATTCAACCTACATTGTACAACAATGACTGGAAGCCCTTAAACCTCAAATGTTGTAGGTTAGGTCTAGGCTCGTCGTCGGTAAAATATCTTTTGATTTTGACTACCTATCGTGAGTGCTTCTTGTGTGTTGTGATGTTTGTGTGTGTCCTTCCTTAGATAGATTTTTATGGTGTGGTGTGTTCTTCTCTCTCTCTCTGGAGGAAATTTTTAGAATGAACGTGAAAGTGTTTGAAATATGACGAAAAGGAGACTGTTTTGGTGTTGCTGGCGCTGAAACTGACACGAAAAAAACTCTGCGTGGCGGTTCTACATACATACGATACGATATCTGTATGTGTGTTGCAAAAGGCGCACTCTGCTCCAGTGCTTACTGTCTGTAACTGTATCGGTAATAAGAGTCAAAAAGTATGTGTAATGGGAATGATATCTATATAACTTGTCAACGTCCATCGTATTGGTAATGGTCTAATGGTAATGGCACTGGCTGGTCAAGTAGTCAAGGTATATATATGTTGGAGTAGCAATAAATTCTAAATTGCTGGTCCACAGACTTAAGACTCAAAGATCAAGAATGAAAGAAGAACGCCATCACGGAAAGGTTTCAGAGCCTTTGGGATCTTTGACCATTTCCATTTCCATTGACTAAATATTCTACTCGACATCATTCTGTACTTTCATGTTCATGAGAGTTGGTCTACAACAATATGTACATGGAACTTTTAAATTCTAACGGGTCAATTGACAATCCGTTGGCTCCTACTGGACATCACCAACACTCTCGCTGTAATGGCCACACAGCGTCGAGTCAAAGCAAATTTCCCCAACTACAAACAACCTGTAAAAATTGTGAGAATATCACAGTGAGGAACTTGGACCGACCTTCACCATTTTTTTCATGTCTCTATAATACCTTCTGACTTTCCACCTACCGATCCCCATTTCATCCACACACAAACACACAAAAAGGTTACAATGTTAGTCAGTTAACTTACGAGAATGAAAGAGAGGAGCACAAGTGTTTAGTGTAGGTATATTGTATATATGAGTAGAAATTTGTGGTGGACGACAAAAAAACCAATGAAGAATTGTATTTCCTGGAATTTGTATATTGTGAAAGAATTTGGAATTACAGTACTCGGAATGACAATGAAAAATGAATGATGATTCTACCTGTTTGAACTTGGTTAATCGGGACGAGAATTCCCTTACAAATTCCAAAATACCTTACTTCAAATATTATTGCGTAGGTAATTATGTCCTTTCCCATATAGACGACGTATGTAGATAGACTCAAATCCCAGTGACAAAGCGTAGAATATTCCCATAGGACTAAAAGTAAACGAGGAAACCTGAGCACGTATTCTCAATTAGTCATGGAATCAAAGGCACTGATGAAAAACTGATTTTCATTCATTCCGCTCATTTTGTGTTTACTCTTTGAGGGAGAACATGCAAAAAGAATCCTCAGAATAAGCTTAAATCATCAATTTAATAATAATAATGGTTAATGTTTAAACCGAGTACTGAGGAATATGGAGGCCATCAAAGAAAATCTGCAAAGTGCACGTGTTCCTTGCACAATCCCTTCCCAAAAGGGATTGTGAAAATACATGGAAACATATATGGAGGGGATTAAAGAACGAAATTATAAATAAAGGAAAAACAACAAGAGAGACAACAATGAGAGCTAAATAGACCGCTAATTCCAACCAAGGTTTTCCTTTCTCACAGGAAGCTCAATTACGCACAATCCCAAACAAAGAATGCACACACAAACACAAACACAGATGACCAAATTAAACTCAGAATTCTGGCTTCAGAATCAGGAAATTAATGAACATTTTAGACTATGAATTTGTTTTTGCAGAAACTACTGAATCTGTGCAGTGCAAAATGAACATGACGTATTATTATGCGAACATTTCCACTATCTGTAGCAAACATATTTGAAAATGTCAAAAGATTGTGTATAGATCAACGGAAGGAATAAATTTTATGTGTAGTATACAAACCACAAGATTCTCACACATTTCTCACGCACCTACCCCAAAATGATAATGAATAGAGTTATGACATTCAGACAGTTCAAGTTTAATCTCAATTACATAAAAAAAGTACATATAGAAAACTCGAGGCAGAAAAATGATGAAAATGAAGATTGTCTGCGATATCATGAAGATGATGAGATGGCCAGATGATATCAGGAAAAAACTGAATTCTTCCCCGCAAGGAAAACTACATAATATAATTCTATACGAATTACAAATAACTATGTATACCATTTTGTCAAAATGTCAAAATGATGGAACATTTTAAGTGAAAAGCACTTTTGAAATGAATATCACGATCCAACAAAACTTTATTTCTATATATTATATACATATTACCTTTACCTTAGCTCTTAACAAATCATAATTCATAATTCTTTCTCATATTTTATTTTATAAATATAGTGATAAGAGACTGATGAGTCAAATATACCAGTTGTCAGTTTGTACAAAGTACAAGATTATTTTCTCGTCCTATAATCGAGCTAATAAGCTTTTTGTCATATTCCATTAAAAAAATTGCATAAAAACGGCACTGTCCACACATTTCACCCTGTTCTTGACAATCGTTGACGTTGACGTTGGTAGCTGGTCATTTTCTCTGATGAATTTCATCAGAGATTCTTTGTGATGTGATGTAAGAAATCCTTCCTACACACATGTAAAACCCTTCATCACGATATTGCTTTGACTTTAGGCAAGCATTTATAGATTTGTTCAAGATTCAAGACTACAAATTCTAAATTCCTTTTCCATCTGACTGCACTGACTATCAAATACAGATATATCTGTATCTGTATATACCAAAGAAAAAAACATTTGGACTATTTTCAACCTCAAATTATGAGTATAAGCTCACAACTAATGAGTACCTTTACTAGACAATTTGACAACGACGACTTAATGGATTCAAATACCAATCTCTTTTCTTTTACATAAAACAAATTTTATTATTACGTATTAAGCTACTTTACTTTTTTTTTACTCATTTCAAATGATTACTTTGCTAGTACCTACGCCTTTTTTTACCTCTTTACACTTCCCATCGTGTAACCATATGATAGCCATAATAATAATAATAATAGTAAACTTGATCATTATGTATACGTTGATTGAAATCTCCATCTGTGTTTCCAAGTGTTATTGTACTGCAAATCTAATGGTTTCCACGATTATCACATTCTCTCGCTCTCTCATTTGCTCTTTCCCACTTAATCTAATATCCATCGGTGTATAAATAGTTTCATTTTATTCTCATTCCTGAGACGACAACATACCGTACATGCACTTACGATATGTAATTGTATACTGCATACATACAATAATAACAATAATACAAAAATCCACGTTCATTGTCATTTGATCATTTGTCGTTGAAATTAAATACAAGGGAAATGCAATACACACACACAATCACGCAGTAGTCGATTAGCTTGAGATTTGGAGACTGACTGTGCTGTGAGAGAGGGAAAAAATGGCCAACCTCACGCATTCTTGGCACCTGACCATGAATACATATAAATTTGAATCAAATCGTAAATATCCGTGTGCTAATCGAACGCATCTCACTTTGTAAATCGTGCCAATCCCATTTGAAATATTTGTGCAATTGGCAATTATGTAATGATGAAGAAAAAACTATATACGTACATGGAAACAAACTAATGTCACTTTGGATTTAAATAGATCCCATAGAGTTTGGATTATTTCTGTAGTACAGTACACAAAACAGACGAAATTCAAGTCAGAACACGTGGAATTACATGGAATAGAATGCAAAATATCCCATCTGCATGGAGAACAACAATAATATACGCCAACAGCAATAGCAATAGAATAGTAAAATAGCATTTGACTATATTGAAATAGCAATAGAAAAAATGGCAAGAAAAGAAAAGAAAAAAAACCTTTTCTTTATTACGATTACAATTTAAGCGTACATAAAGAAACATCGTTAACTCGCTCGTTAACTCCAAAGACAAATTTTTGTAGCTTTTCCTATACTTGTACACACAACTATGTAGCTGTATTATGATTAGCACTAGACTGACATTGAAAATGGAGAATTGAGAGTTGAGAGAGATAGAGAGGAGAGAGAGAGAGAGAGAGAGACAAACGAAGAAAAAAAACGAAAGTTGTAACTTTTTTCGTACATGGTGTGTAAGTGTAGTTGACGCGTCGACGGAAGATACCAAACAAACGGAGACCGAGACGGATTCAGAAACCGACACCACCCAAAAGTATATGAATATGACGTATTGGAATATATACCATATGTATATTTAAAATGAACCTGTAAAATAAAAGGAAAAAAAGTGCAGTAACGTTTTTAGTTGACATTGTGTAATATATTACAGACATGTTCTGTGGAATGATATTTACACGTCAAATACCTTCACGTCAGACGATGAGATGTATATTTTTGTGAGGAACATTTAACCACAAACCTCCTCAAAACAAAAAAAACCACCAGCAATTCACAATTAAATTTGAGTGTTATTCTTTTAAATCACTCTCGTATTTTATTTTAGAGCCCACGAGAGAGAGAAAAAACAAGAGGCTAATCTAATCTATACTAATCGTAAATACTTTGGCGTGGATGCTCCAAGCGATTCCCGACTGTGAAAACTCCCCAGGATTTCTCCCTGTTTGAAACTTTTTCCTCTCTCATCTCTCCTACATGGGATTTTTTACCTTTAAATTTGACTCGTCTCTCTTCCTTTCTCTCTGTTCATGTCGCCGTGCTGCTGTACAGACACAACAAGAAAAGACAGAACAGACAAGATTCATCTTCGTCTTGGTCATTTGATAAAGGAAACAAAAAAAAGTAATCTGGAGGCTTCTTGAGCCTACAACTATTCAAATGCATCAACATCCAACGTACGACAATCCAAAAATCCAGAAGACAACAACTGTGTACAGATAGGTAATTGTAATTCCTCCCGTATTTTGTATTCGTATTCGTATATTTGGCATTTGAAATCATTCAAGAAGAAGATAAACCTGGAAACTGTCTTTTTGTGGTTCTTTTTTTTATAGTTAATAGGGAAAGATTCGGATACCGAGTGTTGGAGGTAAAGGTTGAACTGAACGACAGATTAGACGGGTGAACCAGTCAACTTCAACTTCAACTGACGATGAGCCACAGTCATACTGTCGAATATATCTGTAGAATACAGATAGTAAA
Organism: Gisinianus flammeolus; assembly: GCA_034699125.1. NCBI lineage: Eukaryota > Metazoa > Arthropoda > Collembola > Symphypleona > Katiannidae > Gisinianus > Gisinianus flammeolus. The sequence goes on along the minus strand of JAIUND010000952.1, from coordinate 8,657 downwards.
GACATATAGCTCGAGATATTTTTGTGTAACATTCTCTAAATCTCGAGCCCTTGCTGCATGAGGCCTTTTTCTGTTCTGTTATGAGGCGCCTGGATATTCCATTTCTTTCGACATACTTCGAATGTCTACATGCATATACATATTCCCTTCCATGACTCATGAAGATCCTCCAGGTACAACAATTTTGAGCACCGACAGACTTTTATACACACGCTTTATGTCTCTCCTATTACGATTAGTCAACATTACTTCTCATCCCATCTCACTCCATCTTTTATCTTTAGAGCACTGAGAATTCTCTCTCTCTCTCTCTCTCTCTCTCCTTCTTTTACCTGCGTCTTGACTCCCTCGGCCTTTCCTTTTGCTTCACCACCACCAGACTCGGGATAAGGGATGTGAATGTGAATGTGGATGTGAGATGTAACAGTATAGAGATACACATGAAAAAGAAACTCACAGCTATAATAAAACCATGAGCCATTAAAACAACAAGAATCTTTGTATGAAAATGTGAGATATCTCTCTCTCTCTAGTTTCCTGGAATTTACACAGGAAAATGTACCATACATGTGCATATCTATATATTTATTATTTATATATAGGTATATTATATAAGTACCCATATTCCCATTTATCAGCATCAGAAGGAAAAGCGCAAATACTCGTAAATAAGACCGATGATACAAATACGGAGAGACTATACGAGAAAATAGAGAAAATACAGAGTTCGTTCATAGATAGTTTCATTGTGTGTGAATAAAAAGAAACACTTTGGTAAACTCTCGACATTTCAAGATGAATGGTTTATATACATTTGTAATTTGAGCATGGATGTACCTACACTTCCTATACGCAGTACACAGGGAGATGAGAGAGAGAAAAAGAGAGGATGTATGACTGTAAACAACGAGCACAGATATTAAACTATAGGTAATAAAGCATGGAGATATTTTCCCAAGATATGAATCGTCGGGGAAAAACGTGCTTGGTTCAACAGGAGAGGTGCTCATAAAACTATACATGAAAGTTCTCTGGGAGAATTACGAAAAGGAATACGAATCCAAAATCCAATCCAATCACCAATCACAATCACCCACCCACTCGACACTTCACTAACAAAATAGTCAATGATTTCCAATTGAACAGCTTTTTTCCTTCTCTCCTCTCTCGCTCTCTCTCTCTCTCAATTGTGTTGAGTGTATTCGTCAATGGCCCATTTCTTTTTCATTCTTACCCTGTCCATATGTACAATTCCTTGTTGTTGCATCGCTACCCTGTCGTTTGGTACATTAGGTCATTTATACTATTGACATTCCCCATTTATTCATTTAAACTACGTGTACCGATCTCTGTACTTGTAATACATTCATCTCATTCCTTCTCTTTCAAAGTACTGGGTCATTGAGTTTATTTTCCATCATCATCATTTTGGTAGGTAATGCTAAGGCTAAAAGGCTTTTGGTATACTACTACCAATTTTATTTATATACACAAGATTGCGTAAGACTTTTTTCTCTCTCTCTCTCTCTCTTTGTCTGATCTGACTCTGACAATACTTAACTCCTGCTCCTGACTTTGATTTGAATTCTTTGAATCCTCTGTCGAGCAAAGAAATCTCATTCTTATTCTCAAAGGTGTGTAATCCATAAATTCCCAATTTCCATCTGATGGCTTATCAATGCACTTTACACTTGTACGCGTATGTAAAATGTGGCCTCTTTTATCTCCATGGTAAATCCACCAACATCCCGCTGTGTCCACTTGTTAACGTGGTTTAGTTATGCAATTCAGATTCTGTTATTTTTTTTTTTATAGAAGCCATACGACTGCGATTGCAATTGTAATAGGAAAAACTACACGTACAATTTGTGCTTCATATTCATACTTCATTTAAACTCGAGACTCGAGCCATGTCAAATGTCAGGAGATCTCACCTTGAATTCCACTTATGTCCCTGTCTCAAGTGAAGTGAAGTGAAATGAGTAGATTGAAAATGTGCAAGAATTCCAAAGGTATACATAAAATGAGGATGTGTGCAGAATTAAATAATATAACTCATGTGTGTGTGTGAACGTTAATGATGCGAATATACATAATACATAAATGTCAGGTTGTTGGTTAGTCAACAGATGAAATGCTTTTATTTTCATTTATTTTCTTTTTATAGTCCGTCAGAATTGTTGGAGTCGGAGTCGGAGCCCTGAAGGGAAAAATAGAAATATATATAGAGGATTGTGGTGTGGACAAATAGAAATGCAAATTCTGATATTAGACACGCTTCTAAACATGGACATGGACATGGACATGGACATGAAGACGCGTTGATGAAGTCAAAAGAATTCAACATTCAACAAAGATCCTTCGTCTTTCTTTTGAATTGCCTCTACCTACCTTTTAGCTTGAGCTTGAGTAATCTACCTCTCCGTCTGTTCAACATACATATTCTGTAAACACAGATACATACATATAGCGTATAGCGTATAGTTAAGGCTCTTCGTGCTTCGTGTGTATATGTATATATACTCTTAATAATCTGAATTGCCTCTCCGTCTAAAAATCCAAAACGGGATGAAAAGAGAAGGAAATTCTAGTCAATTACACCGCTATTTCCTCTCTCATCTCTCATCAGTTCAATCCGCTACCATTAAAAATTATAATGATCACATCCAAATTTATGTTAATGACTCTCTAATGCAACCTAATGCAAGTCAAAATGCAATGTACCACTCTCTTTCTCTCTCCACTGCCTGTGTATAACGTAACTCTCCCTTTGTGTGTACAGTTTACACTTACACCCACACACTACACAAACGCATACACACCTTTCACTCCTCTTTCTCTTTCGTAATTCCTTCCTCATTATGCCAAACAACGTCACATTTCTCTCTCTCTCTCTCTTTTCTCGCTCGTCATGTATCCTCATAATAGTTAGACACAAGACAGAGTACACAACCATTATAAATAATACAGAGAGTAACAAACAGTTAGCGACAGCCTTTTGGTTTCCTCATTTACAAACGTTACATTTCATGTAATTAGTAATTAACTCGTTTGAGTCATAGACAGAGACAGAGGAAAAACATTAAACCATATAAGACTGCGCTCATTACAATAAACAAACTAGAAACTATGTATTCATGCACCTATGTACATGTATTTGCACACACACACACACACCAGAACACACACACACATGTTATGTAAATTCAAATTCTCGAACTTGTTCCTACTCGTATAGGTAGATATTTGTAGATTGTAAATTCATTCCGGAAATAAATGACAAAAGCTCACGAGTCTACACAAAATAAACTCGTCTTCATCTCTCTTTTTTTTGCCAGCCATTGGAATTGGGATCGGAATCGGGATTCATCTAAAAGAGAAATGACTCAGCAGGTTTAGAATTAAAAGTCAAATTCAGACTCCAAATTCAGAATTCAGCAGTCAGCATTCAGGAGCTTCCCAGTGTGTAAAGAGTAAAGAGTAAAGAGTAAACCCACAATTACTTTGATATGGTATCTAACATAGCATGGGCTCACATAAGACATAATATAATTAGTTTTAGTTGTCGTTGACGCCATCATTAATCGTCCTCGACGATTCACGATTCCCAACTCACCGACCAATGTGAAAAAACAAAGTCAAAATTGTCAAGTCCTTTCCTTTGAATTGGAGATATAATATATCTTCAGCTGTATATTATACAGCTTCAACTTCAACGGGAAAAGGCGGCATACCTGGATTTTTCCAGCTTGCATGGAGAATGCGATATGAGATGTAAAAATGTATAAGTTGCATGTAAGTTTTTTTAATGCTTTTTATTAGAATATCTGTAGTTTGTAGGGATGGAGCCAAACCCAAAAAAACCCAAATGGAAACTCTACTGAAACTGATTGTATTTGGTGTTGGTGTTGGAGTTTGAATATCGGGAAGAAAATTCCCTGGTTTATTACTATGCAATGCACAGCCTTACAACTTATACCTCACATTAGCCACTTTACATTGTAGACTACAAGTTTTGTTGGAGGAAAAAAACCCGTAACTTTTCTCGTCTTGCTCTGATGTAGGTTGGGAAGAAGGAAAGAAGGAAAGAAAGAAAGAAGATGGACTGGACTGAACTGGAGAATGGACTTGAATGTACCTGTGAATGTAGATTGTAGTTGTAGAATGTGTAGATGCAAGTTAATTGTGCATACACACAAGAGATTTTTCCTAGTATCTACATGGAAATCACAAACCACCATCCAAATTAACTTGTCACCAGCTTGACTATTAGAGCCTTTGTCCTGGTCACATAAAAACCGGCAACTAGCGATTAGAACAACTTTGCATTCGAACAATGTAACCCCCAACTAAAATGTCTTGATAAACTCTCTCTCTCTCTCCCTCTCCATCTCTCAGATTTCTTAAAAGAGACTCCAGCATGCATCTCTCTCTCTCTCTCTCTCTATCTCTCCAACAGTTTTATGACTATGAGCTCTCGCCTTTACACAAACACACACAGGAACTCGTAATCGTAAGTCGTATAAGTACATATATACCAAGTCATTAAATTATTTTCAAGATATCCCCGTGTGTAATAGAAATTCATCTGGAGTCACGAGTAAAAAAAACCAGCAGAAAACATAACAGTCAACATGCCATATAGGAAATTAATGACAAAACTTGTATTGCTTCCCCAGAATTTCTTAATCAAATCTTTTATAATTGCTCAGAGTCTCCACTTTCAAACTTTCAAATTAAATGAAGGAAAATCCCTTGTAGAATGAATGAAATGTAGCTGTATATAAGGATTTTTTAATGGGAAATACAGATGGATGACAAGTTATTGAATGTTGCAAAAGCAGAAGCCCCCATTGTTGTAATTAATTTCATTAGTTAACTTGGACGTATCAAGGCTAACAGAGAGTAACAATAAACAATAACTAATAATAATAACAATAGTAATACATGATGATGATAAAAATTTGTGCATTTCAAAGTCCCACAAAGAGAGAGAGAGAGATATGAAACAAAATTCATCACCATGTGGAGAGAAACGCAGATGTGCTTTTATGATCTGGTTGCACACAGGCAACCTTCAAAAATGCAATGAAGGGATGAAAACCGAGTAAAAGTGAAAAGTCGGCACTCTTTCAATTTGCTTCCCTAGAATTTTTTTTTCTTCAAGTCATCATAAAAAAAAGGGCATAAAACCTTAAAAAATAATTTGCTCACTCTCTTCCCCGACCTGTTTACTATTTTACTATATGAGTACATTTATGTTTATGTGATTGCTCATGTTTATGCATGTTTGTGGGTAGTTTTTTTTTGCTCAAGCTGGAGAAGAAGAAGAAGGCTTAAATGGGTATTGAAATATTGAATATGAAATTCAACTGACTGTGTGTCTCGTAATTTGTAATCAAGTATGCAATTTCTCTGTGCTAAACTTAGTCGACACTCTTACCTTTGGTATATGTTCATGTCTCATATTTTATTCTAAATATTGAAACTTGAGAGTGTTTGCATATCTGTACTCGATATTTTATTGCTCATATTTAATATTTATGTTTTGAGACGTGTAATTAACTTCCATCAATGCGATAATATATATGAAAAGGTACGCGTTCAGCGATAAAAACCCATTGCCGACGAAATCTCTCTCTCTCTCTCTGTCTCCAATCTTTCAATCACTTTCATCTTTCCTCTTCACCCGTCAAATGTTTTGAAATAATAAAGCGAGAAGTAAGTGGCAAATAAAAAATGATAGTGTTTTCCAACAAATTTGAAATTGAGTCGTCAAAATAGCAATAGTTTTTGTCTGTCTTTGACTTGTGTCGTCTCCCAATCAGTTTGAAGTGGACGAATGTATTGACTACAAAAAAAATGCACTGAAAGGATTCCGTTCATCAGTTAATTTTGCCACTGACCAACTAACCAGAAATGTTTTTAGTGGCGTCGTGCGAGGATTTCACATTAAAAAAAAAATCCTCTTACCGTTAACTCTATTGATTATGCATTTGTTTGATTACAGCAGAGATTGCATATGAAAAATGCAACGCAAAAATGACTCAATGCACTTTTTTCAATAGTTCAAACTATTGAAATTAGCATGGCCAAATTAGGATTTGGCCATAATAACAATAGTAATAATAACAATAAAGATTATATTCATTTTGAATTAGGGACGATGGAAAAATTGAAGCGCCCTTTACCTTTACCAATCCTCTGTATCGAAGGAATTAAACAATTATATAGTTTTACGAGATGTTTTATATTTTTCACATGAATTAACAATCAGATCCAGAGGATGGACATTAAACAAGCTTTTTTGTAATCTCGTTCATCTATTCAATTGAAATAAATAAATGGTGCACAATAATGCGATGGCTCCAAGCTCTGGCTTAGTTTTACAAGTTTTCAGACTTGACCTTTTTGGTCATGAAAACAAAAAAACTACACACACAAAGCATTGATTGGACATGCTCAAACTCACCTGATAAAACTCGAATTAACGATATTCATTTTATGCAAATCTGAATCCGTGCAATAAGAACAACTAAAAAAACAAAACACACAAGGAATGTCTACCTACCGGCTACCCCCAGTGGATTTTAAAGCATTAAATGTGTCAGAATCTACTTTACATTAAATATTTTTTGCTCAGTTTCGTAACTGAAATCAGTCCTAGATAAATATTTACAAATACAAATATGTGAGGCGAAAATATATTTGTAATTTGCTTGCTAAGAAATCCCGACGAGAACACAAGAAGGAAGATTTGCTATATAATTAAAATCGTTTGAAAAGACATTACGGGTTGGAAGTTGGAATTGGAATTGGAATTGGAAGCTGTGATATAATAATTTTTATTAATTAATCGTATTTGAATATGAGCACGAGTTGGGCTTTGACTTATTTTATCGCGATGATGATGATGATGAAATCAGAAGACAGAAAGAAAAGTCTCGTCATTGTTATCTTGCCGTCATTCATTATATGACCAAAATTTAAAATGTTAATCCGCACAATCCACACTCGAAGACAAAAGTTATGAATTGTGAAACGTGAGGTGTGTGTGTGTGTGCATTGTGCATGTGCATGTGCTCAGAGTCAAACGACACAATTAACTGACAGTAATTTTAATTCAATAATTCCTTCGTCTACTTTCTGCAGTTTGCTGTTTGCAATTTGCAATTTGCTCATAGGAAAACAATGAAAATCTCCCACTGTTCCACTTTACACAAACTATATGAACTCGCTACTTTAGATTTATTAGCAATGTTCAATATTTAAAATCCAAGCTGTCAAATTTTGAATGGAGTTTAACTTTAATGAAAAGAAAATTTAAAGGAGGGAGGCCGTTTCCTGTCAGTATACCCTACAAACTCCATCAACTGTATAGTGTAGACTAATAGTCTGTTATTATAGGTATAAACGATTAAAGTGTGAATTGCTTCCATTCTGTTTGAAAAAAATTGACAAGATATAATTCATATTATTTAATAAAAGTCCGAACGCATTTTCCTCAGGAATTCAAGTGTGCGCACTGAATATACAGTCAAATGGAAAGGAAAACTTGTTTATTGATCTGTAATAATCCGTAAAATATAATATCTGTACAAGAGAGATCTTTGAGTTCTATTCGTTTCTCGTTTGGTTCTTTTCCTCATGGGTACAGTTAATAAATTGACCGTATCTCGTTCTCGTTATGCATTTGAGTATAATGAGGCAATAGGTCACTCAAATTGACACGAATTTTTTCTCTTTTCTTTTTTCATTCTTAATCGTTGATACTCTCAACAAACTCTCTGTACACAGTCGATTTTTGCCATTTGACCTCAAATTATGATGAATTAACACTTCCATTTATCATTCCAACTGGTGATAATTGTACAAAGAATTTATGAACTCAGAGTCAAGGTAAAAATCTGAGTGGTGTATGGCCAACAAAAGGGAAATATAAGTATAACATTAAAAGACAAGAGATGACAAAGATTGAGACAACTGATATTGTAGATACTTTCTTCTTATATTTTTTTTACTTACAACAACAATGACGATGACAAATGTGGACCATTTTCGTCCCTTTCCTTTTGTCTGTCATCTCTGAACATTTACTTACAGACGACAGAGTCAATCAGCATCAAAATCACTATCGACGAATTTCCATATTGCACTTTATCAGTATCAGTTTTTCTCTATCTCTCTCTCTCTCGCAAAAAAGTTGCAATTTTTTCGCACCTTGTAATTATTTTCATATCATTGTGATACTGTAATTAGTCTGAATTTTTATGGTTGTACCTACAGGTTTTATGAGTATTTCTCGTCATCATTCATTGCTTTATTATGAATATTACATATTTCTTACGTAATAAACTCATACCTGTTTTCTCTCTCTCTCTCTCCCTCTGCTCCGTTTCTCAGTTTGGGTTTCTCATGATTTAATTACTAGATTAAACTATACCTTGACGTTTAATCCAGATTATATGAGTCGGCTTCTCCGAATATATCACACATGTAGTGCTCCATCTTGCACCTACTCTCCACATTTTTACAGTATATAAAAAAAAAGCTTTTTTCCTACATGCAGATATTACACGCTATATACATATCTACCTCATTCTATTTAAAGTATGGTTTGCGATTGACCTATATACACTAATTAACTTAACCTAGGT
>JAIUND010000951.1:0-46543 GCA_034699125.1 Gisinianus flammeolus | reverse complement strand
AAAAAAATAATCACAATCGTAAAGGATTTGCAATACTTAAAATTGTTCATATTATAACAGAATTTTACGTACTTATGGATTTATTTGGATATGAATACTCCCACAACGCACGCTTCCGGGACTTGATAAGTCTATTGTAATCCTTTTCGTCTAATTGTAGGCTACAAAACCCATAATTTGAAGGATTCTTGTTTTCATTTTTCATCTCGCTCCTAGCAATGGCCATCCACTTTCTAGCCATAATAGAATTATTTGGAAAACTATGAACTTGACACATTCTGTTCCGTGTAGCATGTTTACTATTGGGACATGAGTCCACAATACACAAACCGACCATGTTAGCTATTATAGTTAAAACTTTTTGGTACGCTCGAGATTTACAAATTTTGTGCGTTTTAAATTAAATTTCATGTTTTTTATGTTATTTTTTGCATTCATAATTCGTTGCCCCGGTTCCGTAAGTGAAAAATTGCTCTTGTCCAATTTGAAAAAATCGTATTGATTTTCCCCGGATGAACCCACCTTGTATGTAGATTAATAGTCCAGTTGCCATGTAATTAAGTATTTACCTTTCTCCCGTCCAAAAGGTTTTTTTTGTATGAATGTCAGGTGAATACCTGGACAACAACAATGAAAGGGAATATTTCTTTGTACAATTCCAAAATGGCAATCAACTCTTTATTTTCAACTGCCGAATTTTCCATTTTCATTCGGAACTGACTTCTAACATTAGTGCGCAGTGAACGCGCTGGGGATTAGTGATTTGGCATTGAGTCGATCATGATTTAAATTTAAATCAAATTCACCGTATGAAAGGTGAGGGAATTTATAGACGGTAGCGTATAAAACCAGTGTTAAAAATCTTTGGTTTCATATTTTAATTATTTAAAATTTATGTAGCAGTAAAAAAACATGGAAAAAAATACTAAAACACAATGGACAGAAATGTCTAGGTTTTCCCTTCTGCTTGATGAGAAGATTTTTTCATAGTTGAGCTTTTAAAATTAGTTGTACTCGTAATTTTTGAGAGTTCGGGTCCGACAAAAAGTTTATTACTGTCCGCCCCAGTTGTTGTTTCTGCTACAGAATTTTGATTTGACTGGGATTTGCTCGCCTTACTATCCGTTTCCTTTTCACCACCAGTTTCATCTGGATTGATGGTAAGGATTTTGGACCCTTTGGACTGAGCAGAACGAGGTTTCTTGACACAGCTCAAGGAAGGATGTGATCTGAATTTGTCTTTACTCGTATGATGTTTAGGAGTGTACATGAGATGACCTTCTGGATAGAAGCAACATTTTTTATAATCCGTAGCAAAATTCTCCGCAATTTCATTGTTGTCATTTTGATCCGTCTTACTGACATGTTCAGTGGTTTTTTCTGTGATTGACCCATTCTCCAATTGAAGTAACTCATTGAATCGTGCACAAATCTCACATTCCTGACTGTGAGATTTCTTTGGAGGTTTGGGCTCAGTTGGGTCTGCCACAAAATCAATCTCATCATCCGTTATTTCCGAGTTGTAGGCGGACTCGAGAAGTTGTTGCCTCTTCTTTTTCAATCCACAACGTTCATCGTCTTTATCTTTTTTCAAATCCTACAATACAAAATACAAAATGAAAAGTTCTTGACAGCTGTAACTTTAACCAACCCGCGCGTGTAAATATAATAATATATACATTATACATTTAATCAAAAATCAAACAAAAGTTATTGTGGTAAATTAAATTGATTGCTGGTTTTTCTATATGTACCCTCCAAAATTGTCGCATTTCTTGAACATCCTCTCGCTTACGAACAAAATAACCACGGACGGACCGTTGAATAATACCAGCAGCTTCTTCTTCAGACATTGTGAGCCATTTGGGCATTGCTAGACGTGGACTGTATAAATTCACAATTTTTTTTTGTAAAACTCAATCGTCTCTGCAATGTACTTACACAAATATATTATATCAATTTGCATATGCGAAAAATAAATGTTCATTCTCTTACTATTTGGATAGCCATTTCTTTGCAAATGGAGCTTCAAAAAGTGGGATAGGACGAGCCTGACGACTTGGATGACGGGGATTACTATTATATAAATACTCTGAAATGAAATCTGATGGGTTGAAAGTACAAACTCGACATTGGAAAATACGATTTTGTCTAGCAAATATAATCATTGCTTGAATTGCTGGTAAAAGATATGGGAAAACGTAAAAGTCCAAGTAGTCTTTGCTTCTGCCTATATGTATATATAAAAGAAAGAATAAAATATCATTTATCATTTGTATCTCTGCGGACTTTTTACTTATCCTCATAAGAATTTGACTTTATAAATATATATCTATATAGCAACTGTTGAAATAAAGCTTACATCGTTCGATATTTGGAGCTTCTGTGTAGTCAGTGGTGGGGAAAGATTTGTCTTTTCTATAATTATGACATGGTAAACCCATTTGATTTAAAATTGCATCAAGCTCTTGCATTTCCTCTTTTACCTCTAAAGAAAAACGAAATTGGTACATATTTTATATAAATATATATACTACTACGATGAAAATTGTATTGGAAACACAGAAAATGTGAGACGACATTTCATTATGAATTTTTACCAGTACAACAATTGTTCCAGATATTAAATTTCGCTCGGAGTTTGACTCTTTCACTAGCTCTCTCCATTCTGAGTTCATAGTCTGTTTTCTTTGGGATTATTATCTTTGGAGGTTCCGGACATGGATCTCCGTATTCACCCATCATTTCTGCTTCATATCCTTCTGAGGATTCTTCCTCTTCTATTTCATTCACCTCCATTGTAAGAACTTGATGAGTGAATGAGTGATATGCAATTAATTATGCTACAAATTTCCTTGTGTCTGGAAAAATTCCTAAGCGTCCTCGTCATCTGTAAATCCAAGAGATATTTCCATCTGGGTTCCAATAATTCCACGGACAAATTATAATTATAGACTGTGTGATGACTTTTTCAAAAAATGATTTTGAAATAGTTGTGTCCACAAATGAAACTATCGAACACTGTGCAAAACCAACCTGGACAATGCAATGCAATGTTTCGGCAAGCATTGCATTATTGCATTGTGCGTGTAATGAAAATGAAAGCATGTCTGATGGAGTTATTATTATTTACTCCTTATGCAGATTAATTCGGTAGCCACTCACGACAATAAAATAGCTATATGAATTCAAGTCAATCGAGTACACAAAGATTGTTACATAGAGGAAAGAAAATTTCAAAGGTTTTATTCTTATCAAAAAAAAGAAGCCATATTGTGTTCGTTAAAGTAGGATTTTGAAGTTTATTTGACAGTTATTGAGCGATGATATTTCGAGAACATAATTTCTCCTCCTCCGATTAACGGCCGTACCCACCATATCCACCTCCTGCAATAAAACATAAATTTGAGTATTAACCACTGTGAATATTCGATTGTTATACAAAAGTTTCCATTTCAACACAGTACAGTTTTACTAACCATATCCTCCATATCTTCCTCCACCATATCCTGAATGAAAAAAGACAAAAATCAGTCAACTATAGTTCTCTCCGAAAATCATTGAAAAATCATTTAAAATGCTCTAATTTCTACAAATGCCACTAGAAATATTTAAAAATATGCAAATATCGATCGATCATCCTCACCACCTCCGTAGCCACCTGTAAAATGTAAAAATAAAAATAATAATAATGAGACACCGAGGAAAGAAAGAAAGTTACACCAGAGAAAGTTACAAACTGTGAATAAAACACTGAACGTTGTCAAAACTTCCGCTGCTCACCTCGTCCATATCCACCTCCTGGAATGAAATAAAATATATGAACAAGTTATAGAATACTGCTTTATCACTTTCCAATACAGGCTAGACTCAGTTGGACAAATTGTGAATAGAACTTACCGCCAAACCCACGACCGTAGCCTGAAGGAAAAAAGACAAATCAGTCAATTAGTTTCCCCAAAAATCACTGAAAACTAATGTAATGTCTAGAAATACGATAGAAATGTCTAGAAAATTCTGTGAAATTTACCTCCACCGTATCCTCCACCGCCAAATCCGCGCCCATATCCTCCTCCGCCTGTAAAACAGTGAAAGAAAGAAAAATGAGACGCCGGTGAAAGAGAGAAAGTAAACGGTGCGGAGTGGAAGGATAATAGGAGCTATAGTTTCATTTACCAAAGAACTGTTGAGCTGTTTCCAAGTCCTCAGCTTCTTCCGCTCCATATGAAAGAGCAATAAGAGCCACGAAAAGGGCTAAACCAAATAATGCCTATAAAATCCAGAATAAGAATATGTAAGAACAAATTAAAATTATTTCACAAAAACAACACAATTTCAGAGCAGATTTGAAATTTTCGAACTGGGATTTACAAAGACAACTTACGGCGTATTTCATTTTGCAAATAAGTGTATAGTTTGCGTGCGTTGAGTTTAAAAAATTAATTAGCTAGATTTTTAAGCTGGATATATTTATGAATTTGGATTTCTTCCAATGAAAGACTGATGGAATTACAGTGACTCGGTTCCCTTTATATACGAAAATGGGAGACACAAACGAACCTTGAATATTCCAAGTGTAATATAATCCAAAAAAAGAAAAGAAAATGAAGTGTGAGAGTGAGAAAAAAAAGGAGTATAGGAACCTAATTATATGGATAAAAAGTGACTATCAAGACGACGACGACAACATTTGGACCACCCAATATATATCAGTAAGTACGCTGATATCAAGATGACGACACAACCAAAATCTACACGGTATGATGTATACGCCTTTGCAATCGAAAGTTCTTTGTTCTAGAGTTCAAGTCCAAGTACATACGCATAGACGTGTATTTAGATGCATACTTAGGTATGTAGTTCGTGGATCAAACAGTATTTCTGGTACCTGAAATCTCATTCATGTCCAGAAACTCACAACAAGACTCAAGATTACATGTAGCATCTATAGAAGACCAGATAAAAAAACTAAAACAGTGTGTCGCCTTACAAAAAACAAATCTCAATTTTGAATGAAAAAGAGAAGAAACGTTCATGACGTCACTCTCAATTGTATTATTGTAGAAGAACCTGAAGAACATAAGACGTACGCAGTGAGAGAAATGCAATAGGTGTTGAATCTATCTAAGTACATATACATGCATTAAATCTGCAACTGATTTTGACGACACTAACAAATAAATTATTAATTTTGAATGGTTCCAATTCAATGCAAACTCGACGAAGCACATCTTAAAATGCAATTATAACATTGCAATGTTTGAAAATATCCAATAAATTAGTTGTTGAGGATGTACAGCTTAAAGTTTTTTTTATCGTGTCTTTGACAAGTGAATATGTACATATATAGCTAATGTGTTGTGTGTACAAATATACGATCAAATTAGCCATTCCGCGTGTGAGTTTGGAGACTGACGACTGGACCATTGTCTTTTGTTTTCCTCCCTTTGTCAGTGTGTTTGAGCTACTGTTTTTTGTCGTCGTAAAAACCTATCCACATATCACAACGAAGCGGCAAGCGACGAAGGTGAGTAGTAAATGCGTATATACATTGTTCATTGAACGACGCCAAAAAAAAACTGATGACGTCTTAGATGTATCCAAACGAAAAAAAGCATCATTCTCTATTCCTCTTTCGTTCTCACCCTGTAGATTATCTAAATTCAGCTCTCATCATGTAGCAATAAGTTTTTTGCATCTTTTCCTGCACACTATGTGTGTATTAATTTGAGATTGATTTCCAATAAGAAGTTAAGTTACATAATGCGTACGAAAATGAAAAAAAACAATGGAATGACACACATGATGCGTATATGGTGTACAATGTACATATCTTAAAGGGAAATCTATATGGTCAGAGCAATTGTTGAGGCATCCAGGGGTTTTGTCTGTGCAAACCTTTTTTTTTTTGGATGTGGTTTTGAATAATCCTTGCAAAATTGCCAAAAAATACGTGACTCTTTGTGATACGCTTTTCAAGACGATTTCAGTGTACGTGTACATGTTGAGTCTTCAGATTGACATTTAAATGAAATCTATGGAGCAAACAAGTTCAGACGACAATAGCCATGTACATTAAATGTATACTACATTTTTTACTCATTTGAAAGTGGTTTCATGTGCAACTGACTGTACGTAATTGAAAGGGAATTTTATCACAATGGAACCTGGAATTAGGAATTAACCTAAAATGAGTTGACTAACCTTACTATCTGTTGTGTGAGAATGTGAGAACATCATGGACATAATGGATATATAATATATCCACTTGTGTGAACGTGGTTATAGGAAAATCTTCTTGAAATTTTCTGATCCTGTGGGACAGCGTATAAAATTATGCATACTATAAGTAAGTACTGACCAGTTTAAAATAGAAAAGGCTAAAAAATACGTTATAACTCACAACCGAGTCATATATTTGAACACTAAGCTTTGAAGGCACAATAAATAAGTCCATGATTTTTTGGATATTGCAAACAGAGGGTTTTTATTGACAGAAAAACAGAATGAATAATAATTAATGACCATTTAGTTAGGTAGTGAAATAACACGCATAAGGAAGTAAATACACTTTTTCATTGTGTAAATTGGTGAAGGTGGTACTCGAGTCTATTTCCCCCATCCATATCCCCTCCCATAACCACCTAAAGTACAATAAATATATTATCAGTTTCATTAGTTTTATGAGAATTTAGCTATTCTTTCCATAAGGTATGTATAATGTGTATATACACATTTTAATCCTACCATATCCGCCACCGTAACCCCCATATCCACCTCCTATAGAAACAGATGAACCAATCAGAGTTAATTCCTGGACAAATCACTGAAAATTTTCTATAAATCCGACTGTGGTAAAGCTATGGGAACTTACCAAATCCTCCTCTTCGACCCCAACCCCCTCCGAACCCGCGACCATAACCTGAATGAAAAAAGACAAAAATCAGTCAACTAGTTCTCTCCAAAAATCATTCAAAATGCTCTAATTTCTACAAATGCGACTACAAATATTTAGAAATGTCCAAATATCGATTGATCTTACCACCCCCATATCCGCCTGTCAAAAAAACCAGAAATAAAATAAAAACTCAGCATCAAAATGAACAAACGCATCATCAGATTGGACAAAAAATGAATGATTTTGCTATATGTACAAAAGAACACTGACCGCCAAATCCTCTTCGGCCCCAGCCACCTCCGAAAAACTGTTGGGCAGTATCTAAATCCTCGGAATTCTTCTCATCATCCGCAACAGATTGAACCAAATTTGATTTCTCCAAGTCTTTGACTTCAGTACCTGCTCCGAGTTGTTCTTCTGCATAGCACACAGTAGCAATTACGGCCAAAACTGCCATGAGCACCTATAAAAGAGACACAAGGAAAGACATTTTAAATAGCACTGTCTTACTAAAAACCCGACACACTTGAAAATTTGAAATAAAATATACAATTATGGGAGAAACACACTTACAATTGTGACAACCTTCATGATGATGTATATGATATTGAGTTTCCCGTTCAAACAAAAATAAACACAAGACACAAAGTATGAATTGTTCAAGTCGGTCTGAAGTCTAAACAAACTCTAAGGAAGATCCAGAGATTACCCTCCAGTTTATATATGATTGGCAAAACTCATCTTCACTCTCTGGTGAATGACATTTTTAGTAAAAAAAATTTTACTCGGTATATACTCGGGTACCTACCCGTCATAATTTATAATTAAATGTATTATTTTTGACGTGTGAATTGTGAGCATGCTGAGAAATGATAAATATGCAGGTGCTTAGTACATACAGATGTATCGTACCTATATGAACTGTTTTACGTTCACTGGATTCGGACTCTAAAACGAAGCAAGTTTGACGTCAGTAAAAGTTTTGGAAATTTCCCTTGGTCATCGTGTGCACTGCGTACTGTGTATAGCTTCAAGAAAGAGAGTTCAATTCCTTCCGAGGAGGATACAATAATGGAAACATCACGGTACATACGCAAATTTCCATGTATGTAGTATGTACCTACATACTTCAACTCAATAAATTTTAGGATTTAATGCCTCGAGGGTATTGCCAGTAATTCCTTATAAAAATCTCTTCTAAACGAAATGGGATGTTCCATCACAATAAGAAAGGAAGTCATTTGAATAATAATGCAGGCGAGGAGAGCAGATTAATTGAAGTAGACAGTCACAATTGTACACCTACATATTCAGTGTGTGCACACACAAAAAACTAAAAACACATTCATTATCATGACGCACGTCGTTAAATGTACTCAACTGGCGTATTACATGTACCTTTTCATGTAAGTATTAGTTTGATGGGACTTTAAACAAATTTCTATTGAAACAAATCAAGACATTGTCAACTTTTGGAATTCTGGATGGATTAACAAGTGTAACTATTAACGAATGCTGCTGGAAATGTGCAGCAGCATTGAAATCTCACTTGACTGATTCACTGATTCCTCATATAATTTCTTACACAAAGATATTTTGGCAAATTTTTTTTCCTTGTCTGGTTTTAGTTTTTTTTAGTCTCAAATGAAATACGTGAGTTGAAAATCACGTTTTTACAGGACATCAGATTTTTTTCAATGGAAATGCAAAAATTATTTTGCAATATCATGGTGCGAATAAGTTTGATAATTTTTTCAAGTGCAACTTTCTCCAATTATTTTGACATTATCAATCCACGTGGAAAACTTTTTTTTCTTCATATCATCTATATGTCTTTCCATTGGTTCTGACTCCGCGGCTACTCAAGTAACACATTAACTGAGCTAAAGTTTCTTTCGTATGTTTATTAAATTATTTAGAGGAAGACAGTCTTCCGAAGACTCACTAAATGAAGTTTAATAATGGCTTTGAATGGTATCTGGAGAAAATGCAACACATATATGTATAGGGGTAAAACAAAGCGTTGAAAGGTATTGAGAATGGTCTGTGGAGCAGTGGATAAAGGAATGTTTTTTGTGCTATGTAATTCGTGAGTACCAAAGTCAGAATGTAGCTGTGGAGCATAAAATACGATAATCATCACGGATTGTCAACATATGTCTCTTTTCTCAGGAAATCTGGTTGAAACTAGTTTTATCCAGTTTATATAAAATATAAACCAAGCATGATCACGAGGCATGTCTTTATTTCCTTTTACTCTTTACAATTTTTTCAAAAATTGGACTACTCTTATCAAATAATTAATAATGAGAGACAGTGTGCAGTGTAAAGCAAAATAAAAAAAAACTAAATCACAATCATAATGCACTGGAATTCCCCGTTGAAAAAGTCGAATTCAACAGGAAGAACAAGAGTAAATGCAAATGAAATACGAGTAACAAATGAAAAAGTCCATACATTTCAGGTTTCCCTTCAAGCCTTTAACACATCCCGTCACAAAATTTGCAGAAAGACAGAAATCTAGGCAAAGACGTTATATACCGAAATCTGTTTTTACATTATATAACCTGATTTTTATTGGAGGGATTGTTTGTATTGTATTGGAGGGATAGAAAATTTGAATGAATGATTGTGTATTTAAATATTGTGTAGCATCAAATTTAATACTATATAATATATTCAAGCGAAAATGGGAGCAGTTTATCCTGGGAAATGTCCCAGAGCTCAACAATACACAGTTGTCGGAATCTGAAATATTGAAAATGTCAATAGTGGAAGTTTCCTTGTCAGGTTGACCCGCTTTGTTTTTGAATAAAATCCTTAGTTAATTTTTATCAGTTGAAAGATGTTTCACAAAGACAAGAAAAAGCTTTTTACCAATCAGAACAGATATTTCACTAATATTATTATTTATCGTTTTCATAGTTTGAACCATGCAGAAGAACTGTTGGTTTTATTCCTGCATTAAATTCATTTAAATATTCTCCATACGTGTGAGTACATATTTACGAAAGACAAGAATGAAATGAAGCTGTAGCTAAGTACATATACTGCATTCCATTTTCCAGGTGATAAGAGCAAAATTTCGTTAGTGGAAATATGAATGAAGAATTCTGTGGAATAGAAAAGATGGAAGAATTTCTTATCTATTAAAATATTTGTCAAACTTTGGGCTTGATTGCTTTGACCATATTCGTCGGCTAAGTTCCATAACCCTGTATTATCATTTGGCCCCAGAAGGCGAATTTGCGTGCGCGTTTATATATGCTAACGTGTAGTATGCGCCTTCCGGGGTCAAATGATAATACATGGTTATGGAACTTAGCCGACGAATTATCATTTAAAAAAAAATTAGACCAGGGGCCTCATCCTCGAAACAAACTTGCATTTAATTAGTTCCTACGCGTACTTCTCTTCAATATAATTTCTCTACGCATTTAACGTTTTACTTCAGTAAAATATTTTCCAGCCGATAAGGGCTTTTTCACTACAGTTGACTTCAGAATACTTATTCTAAATTTGCATTTGGTCTTCGACTTTACAGGGATAGCAAGAAGTTGGAGAGAATTTAATAAGAGTTTAAAAATTCCAGCGTTTCTGTTAGCAGTTTTAGTGATATTTTTAATTTGTAAAAGCTTTCAAGTTAGAAAATCATGGAAGACGGACCAGTGTATGAAAATACTTGTAGCATTATGATCGTCAATGAAACAAAGGTCCGCTCATAAATATTTACATTTCCCGTGTTTTCATCATGAAGTGAAATTAACCTGTGATTTGTGTGTTTTTCCAGAAATTATTGGTCGAGGAAGTAGTCGGATGCAGTCAGACTTTGGAGAATACTCAGGTTAGATACATAGAATAGAATTGTAGTTTTAGTCCAGTAATTTTCGTATCAAAAAGGGATTAAAGTCTGTCGTCTTATATTTTCCAGGATGGAGTCGTCGAGGAGAAAAAGATTGAAACTAGGTCGAGTTTTCAAGCTATTTGCGTGAGCAAAGTTCAGGTGAGGATACGAGTAAAACGATACATTTTTTGAGTTGCCTCATTCAGTGGCAAAACAAAAAAAGCAATGCAAATGCAATCTTTCATGTACGTATTTTCTAGAATGCAACAGTGGCAGTCGACGAGAAAACTGAGGCTGGAAGTAGCCAAAATGTCGAAGCAAAGGTGAGAATATCGGAGGAGATTTTTGTTATCTAAAATTTGTCCATTTTATATTTTTGTGATTGTATGCCATTTTTTAGAGACGCATCCGGGTTGGACCGGGTCATTATTATGATCTGCCACTCAAAGGAACTGTTTTAGTCCCAAAATCTGTACTAGAAGAGAATGCAGCTAAAATTCCAGTGAGATTATACAATTCAATTTTACGCAGACTCTTTTTCGTGTGCGTGCAATAAAGATATATACCTAACGATAGTATTTTATTTCTATCAGGATCTCTCAGATAGTTTTCCCCATGTCGTTCCCCTCCCGAAAGAATTTAGAGTTTTCACTCCAGATGAGCTCAGAAGTTCAGTTCGACCAAGATCAAGGGAATGGATAATGAACGTGCCCTTGAGAGATGACAACGAGATGATGGATGATGATGCAAAAGAGCAAAAAGTGAGTCAGGAAGAGCTCACTCAGAAGAATTATGAAGCACAAGAAAAGATGAGGATTCATAAAAAATCTTTGCATATTATATACGTATGTGAAAAATTATGACACTAAAAGTAACTAATTCAAATCTAACGATAAGTATACATCCAATCTTTCATAACTTCCTACATTTTTTTGTTGTTTTCAGTTCTGCTTTGCAATGAGTTTCCTTACTGATTTCATTTTCTTTCTGTCAACTGGAATCTTTGGCCTCTTGCCTCATTTATGGTTAAAAATTAAATATGCTCCGGAGGATGATTTTATCCCTGCGCTTACATGTACAAAGACAACTAAACAACTCGACACATTTTATAAATTTGAACTCGACTAAATATGATAATCTGAATTTTGATTTGAATGCAGGTCTGATTCTGTTGAGTATACTCATTTGGGGAGGAGTCATGTGCTGGACAATAAAGGTACTTCAATCCTATCAATTCTTCATTTTAAAGATCTTCATTTGTACCAATTGAGAATTTATTTTGTTTGCATTTTGAAAGAGCTTATCTACGAGTATAATTTTGCTTTACATTATATAGAGCACAGAAATCAAACTCAAGAAATTCCTAGCGTTTCCTTTGTTGGTTGAAATTTTCCTCGTGTGCGTGTTCATCCAAACTTTGAGCTCAGCTCTGTTGATCGAAGGACGATCCGCATGGAATCCCTTCTTGAGATTCGGCATTCTGATGATCGCCCACTTTGCTCTTCTACTCCAAATGATATATTTCATTTTCTGTCCACAACTGCCCAAGGACGAGCCTCTTCCAGACTCCAAAACGGCTAATTATTGACTAATTAATATTACAAAGTATTTGATAAAATAGAGCGATTGTACTCACATGACTTCCTATCATTTACCAATATGTGTATTATTTCATGCACAAATTTCCTTACTGCCTTATTTTTAAGTTCTCTCCAGTTTTCACTGTAAATTTGATGGGGAGGGAAGTTCTAATATTGTACAATAAGATTATTGTAAGCAAATAGGCCTCCTTAGTAGAGAGACTATACATCGTGTTCATCATGTACTAATAGAGTATTAGTCTTCCCAGTAAATTAGTACCGTTAGTATCTTAGAGACTAGTAAATAGTGTCAAGATTAATTAGGACAATATTGTTGACATTCTGTACGTACTAAGATCAATAACAAATACAAAATTATTATCCCTATGTTGCTACACTATATTGTTCAAAGAATGATAAGGAATCCTTATTAATGATAATCATGAGATATACTTGAGATATACCTATATTGAATATAGTATATTCCTGTAGGTGTATACACTACACTTTGCCTTGGTGGCAGTAGAATATGATTTCAATTAATTTTGTAAATTACTGACTTTTTTGACATAATGATGCAGTTCAAATAAAATAAATGACCGAATTCTTTCATTAGTCCGTTTTGTCAATGAATTTGTACAAATCCTTTATTGCAAGTCTTCTCAAATCGATTGGACAATTAGGCAAGATAATGTAATATACTATATTCTTACTACTATTGTAATAGTAAAAAAAATGATGCATGGCTCATTCCATCTAATCTTCATCATCAGAAATTACTCGTCGACATCTTGTCGACACAACTACTTGATCGTCACTTTCGTCATCAGAACTTTGAACTCGTCGTCTTTTATTTAATTTCTGAATGGGCGTCTTTGATTCATCGAGGGACTTTTCATTCACTCCTGACTCTGTATCACTAACTGATTTTTTACTTTCTTGTGATATGATCAAATTATCTTCAGAATCATCATCGTCATCATCAAAATTTTGTACACGACGTCTTTTCGCTCTTTTCTGGATAGGATTTTTGGAAGTCTTGGAGCTGGTATCACTATCACTAGATAAAGATGAGTCTTTTTTATTCTTTGATTTGGATTTTGAGTCATCTGTGCAAATTACAAGTCGATCATCATCACTATCGATATCAGAACTTTCAATTTCACTTTGTGGTTTACTACTTGACTTGAATACTTCCTTATTAGAATTATCCGATTTGGATTTTTCCAATCCGTTTTCAATAGGGGTCGAGTTTTCATTTTCCTCATCATCCTGTGAGCTTTTGTTATTTGGAGGAATCCGTTTTGAAAACAAAAGATCATCATCATCTTCATCTGAACTATCATCACTTTGAATTGTTTGTTTTCTGTTGATGAACTTTGCAACGGGTTGAGATTGAGATGGTTTTTCTTCTGCTGTATCACTTGCACCCTTTCTTTCATCTTCTTGAAACAATTTTCTCATTGGACCCTTCGCCAGTAGAATATCATCATCGATATCATCTTCATCGGAATCACTTACAATCACATTTCGATTACTTTTAGAAGTCTCAGTTATAATATCCTCATCATCCTTCTCATCTGCATCAGCCTCGGATGGTGGGTTTTTATCTTTAGTGGTGGTGGGTTGAGAAATGTTATTATTTGTACGACCTTCGACCGCATCCAAAGCTGTCAAAAGGTCATCATCATCTGGGAAGTCATCATCTTCGGGGATTCCATCATTTCGATCCCAAATACTCTTTTGTTGCTGCAGAGTCTCTTGACCACCTGTAATGCTGTCGTTTTCTCTCTCATCTTCACTATTATTATCATAGTTACGGAGGACATCGTCAGCAATATTATCGTCTGTACTTATAGTCAAAATATCCATTCTGATTTTCTTCACACATGTTTTTACAGATTTTTTCTTTATGCCAAGGTACTCGATTCTTTCCAGTACTTGAGCAAATGGCAGTTTTGGTTGCAGCAAATGAGCCCAGTACTCCAATTTATGAAGCAATCTATCCAAATCTCGTTTTTCATGTCCTTTTCCTTCAAACTTGAAATCTTTAAATATCTCTTCCAACTTGATAAGCCCATTGTTTCCACACAATCTAAATACAATCAACATTATGATTATAAGTACATAATTATACATTTGTATTTTTTCCAGTCAAAAATATACATATTTTAATATATGCTACAAATGTCAATTAAACTTACTGGTCGTCACTTAATATCCGTCTTGTCACTGGGCCTGTTTTCTTCGGTCTTGCAGCCTTTTTTTGTGTTTTTTTAGACTCGTCATCTTCACTTCCATCCCTCCGATTTCCATCATCTTCATCACTACTTCTGGGATCTTCCCCTCCAGACTCTTGCGCTTCACCATCGCTGAACAAATTATTTAGAGCATTGGCTTCGTCCTCATTGTCACTGTAAATCCGTCCATCATTATCGTCCCCAGAAATTGACATTGTCAATCAAAAGAATCTAAAAAATAAAACAAACACATTTTTTATCACGATATGAAATTTTCATAATGATTAAAAACAAGTTGTATTTTGTACAACGTCTTTGTAAACTTTTGTTAATTATAAAATATCCCAATTTACTCACCCAAGATGTACAACAACCTAGACCTTTCCTCTCGACAACAATCAAAAGGTATAATTAATTGAATAATAAACAATTATCAACTTTTTCTCACAATAATTTGGCGAATCCTGAGCAAAAAAAATGACAAAAATCGACGGCAACCCGCTCGATTTCAGAGGCGCTCTAAAATTTCAAGGATTACATAGACGTCCAAAAATACGATGTGCTGTATACAAAGTCTTAATGTTAAGTTCACTTAATTTAAGCTGATGATGTTTTTTTTTAAATACAGTAAATCTGTAATTAAATTGTATCATTTCGATGAGAATTTAACCAGTAGAATGATAGTTTAAATTCTATTTTACTATTGCAAACATTTTAAAGATCTACAGATATAACAAAACATGTACATAAATATTCCCTCATATGTCTCCATTGAATATAAAATTCTCAGTTTTCATTTCAATACTTTGTATTTATTTATCTACTGCAAATTGCACGTATATTAATAAAAACCAAAGCTACACACACGTTTTTGCTTGTCTTTCCGTATCGATTCGACAGAATCAAAACAGAATTAAGGACAAACTCGTACCATGCAGTCTCTCAAAGCTTTTGCGCAGCGCAAATTTCTTTTTCTATAAACACACTAGTAGGGATATAGTAGTGTGTGACACTACACAATTCGCAATTTGCAAAGTTCACATATTCGCATTTGACTACACAAATATAACCTTGTCTAAAATATTTTTGACCTGCTGATTTCAATTCTAGATTTTGACATATGTACATAAATAATTTTTCCTGAGAAGCATATCTCCTTTCTCATAGTTTCCCAGTAACATTTCCCTTCCCTTCGATCACATCACACACGCTCACAAAATAAAGTGACATAAATCTATTGAAAGGTGCAATTAATATGAATTAATCTCCAAGAATTACAGTAATCGTCAATCACTGTAACATAAATAATAATAATGCGTGACTTCAAAGGGAATGGAACGAGCTTTCAATACCCCTACTAAAACTTTATCTGTATTTATCAGAACACAGCACAGTAAGTAAGTAATCATAATGCGATGGTTAGTTAAATTATACCATTGCCATGTTGTCAAACTCGTTGAAATTTAAAGGACAGAAAAACAGGAAATGTAGTCGTCGTCTTCCTATCTCTATACTCGTCCGCATTCGAAATGAGCAGTTATAGTGTATGTAGGCAAACAAAATATAGGCAAACAAAATCGTACAAAAATTCTCAAAAGAGTCTTATGTATGTGTTTTATGTATGTACATAATATTTATCAAAGTGTGTGTTCTCAATCTCAAAGCTCCCAAAACTGAGCGTGTGTGTGTGTGTGTGTGAAGCTATAAAACTGTATACTATACGAGAACTAGAACTTTTAGAATGAAAATTTCTAATAATAGCAAACCTCATAATAAGAGTAGTCTCTGTACTAGGTCTTTTCTCTCTTTTACCCATCTTCAAGATGCATTTCGGCTTGGGACTATGGCCAAGTTAAATACAAACAGATTGTCATTGTCTTTGATGGTGATTTGCTTGTAGGTTATAGGATTCAATGCAAATTTGCCATGATATCATTCAGTATCACGGCTTTGAGCAAATAGACAAAAAAAAAGGGATCTTCTATAGTTTGTAAATAATATTTTCCATATCATTATTACCGATTTAAACTACATATATATTCACAAGCTCAGACGGTGTCTGCTGGAGCTTAATTAGGACTCACGTAATATATTACGGTTAAGTAGATTGTAGTCCTTATATTATAAGTACCTGTATATGCAAAGTACGATAACACAAGACAAATAGAAAAATGCTGGACATTTTAGTGAGTCTTTTAGTTGGTTTTTGTGACCTGACAACCATCGGTCTATGTATTATTTGCAAAGTCCCACAAATATGGGCCATATTAAAATCTCGAAGTGTAGAAGGTCTGAGTACTTCCAGCCTTGTCCTGGAACTTCTTACGTGAGTTTCCTATATATACAATACTTTTTTTTGTCATTTTTGACATATATTTCCAAACACATTTCACCTTGAATCTTATTAAAAATAGCATCACAAAATCTTTATTGTAAATTGAAAATTGTGTTGTTTTCAGATATGCCATTTCCCTATGCTATAATGTAATGAGAGAATACCCATTGTTGTCCTACATGGAAGATCCATTTCTGGTCATTCAAACCATGTCCGTGCTTCTCCTTGTATATTTCTATTTGGGACAACTCAATATAAGTAAATTTGCAATTCTGGGCGTGGGTGCAATATTATTTTACTGTCTTTCATTGGGCTTCCCTCATTCATCTATTCTCCCGTTGCTTTTGGTAACTAAAATTACGATAAAATATATGCATGTAATGTAATTTGTAAAGTGTACATGAGTCTATACTCTGTGTATTGTGTATATAGCTAATTTGTCATAATTTGATTGTGGTGTGTTTTATGAAGAGTGCAACAGTCCCCATGAAAGTTTTCAGTAAACTGATGCAAGTGAAGGAGATTTTCAAAAACAAGAGTGCGGGGAACTTGTCCCTTGTTTCGTGGATAATAAATATCTACACTTGCGGGACGCGGATTGTGACGACTCTCCTCGTTACTGGTGATAGTATATTAATTCAAAAACATATTATATCAATGACACTAAACTTGGCAGTCATTGGGACGGCTTGGCACTTTGAGCGGAAGAAGAAAGAAGATAAGAAAACGAATTAAATCACCTTCTTTTTTTTGTATATCTCCATACTATATTCTTCATTCATCAGTCATCAAAGTAGTAGTTTTTCGCCTGTATATATATATAGAGTCCATTGATTTTACGCTGGATGGAAAATCAATACAAGTTTTTGATTCTCAATTACTATAGTTATATTAGTAATTAGTAATCCCAGCCTTTGTTCGCGTTTACAAATCGTACTGAATGTATATAGGTATATCGTTTATACATTTTAATTTACAATATTTAACTCTTATGCTCAAATTACCTTACACTTTACGCTTTAAGTTTTTTGATGCTGATGCTAGTCACAATAACACATACTTGTACAAATAAAGAAACGTACAAAAAACATTACATTATTCATAGGATAATCGATATGACCGATGACGATCTTTCCTTAATGATAGGTAAAAATTAAAAGCATGTATCGTATACGTACTTTGTTTTTACAAATGCTTATAAAAAGTAACGAAAACTAATAAGTACTAATAACAATCTGTAATTAGAGACTTTACTTACACCAAATAGCAATATGGTATGGATGTAATTATATTTTAAAGTTGGAACAATACAAATGATATTAAATTCTACACGAGTACCTACTTATATATAAATGTGATCATTTTAATGTACATATATCAGTAACGCTTTACTTATGATCGTACCTTCAGAAGAAAGATGATATATATATGAAATTTAAAATGAAATTACATTACCAATTTGTATCCCATGTAAATTTATTAATTTATTGATGAGATTTTTAAACGTGATAAAAAAAACATTAATAGTATTTTTAAATGAAAGTATTAAAGTGATTGGTGAAGTGATAAGAAGAATTTTGAGTATTTGCGTATTTGGGGAAAGGTGTGTTTCATATTAATTTGAGATCATGACACGGTAAACATTTCTTCGATTCCAAATGTACCTTTAAAAACTCCATTAATTCTACATAAAACGGAACCAGAATTCTCATCCACGTGTAAAATTTCCCCTTGGAAATTTTCAAAATGTAGTATATCCAGCACATCTTGAGAGGAAGGATGGATTTCAAAACAAATGAAATTCCTTGCATGTGCTGAACATTGAACACAGGCAGAGTGAATATTCCCAATCAATTCTACAATGGCCTGAAAGGGCACAAATAAATGTTCATCTCTAAGCCAAAAAGAGTGAGCCGACACGTGTTTGATTGAAAACGGGGGTATTGAAATCTCTTGATAATTTTCATATGAAATTTCAGTTGTCCATACAAGTTCCTGTCCAGATTCTAAACCTTCTAATTTCCCGATAGAAATTTCATCATCGTTTCGCGTGAATAGGGGAAGAATTGGATATTTTGATTGCAGCATTGTTTGTGTAGCAAATTTAAATGACTCTTGAAAGGACCAACTGAAGGAATGAGTCATCAGTTTGGAGTAAGTGACATTCACGAGTAAATCTTCAGATCCAGAATTCTCTACTTCTTCCATAGGTAACAGACTAATCTTTTCTTTCAAATCACCAAGTTCAGAGTCTGACGGAATTTCGTACGTCAAATCCCTAATTATCACCCGAACTGTCGAATTCCAACAATATTCACAATTTTCTGGTCCTGTACATTTCTGTATCGGTGAATGTAAACTGCTTGGGGCCAGGATTTGGAAGCTTGAGAGGGGTGAAACAAAAAACTCGGAATTTGTCAATTTCCTGCTTTCACTGCTCAACTGAAATGTTTTTGTAACAACAGCGGATTTCAAGACAAAAGTCAAAAATTATATCAGGTAGAATTTAAAACTGATTATAGAACTCACCCCTGGACTATTTTGTAGTTTTATATCAGCAGTTGGCAACGTATTTGACAAACTCAAAATACTTGCAGAAAATACGAGAAACGTAATAATTTCCCGAGTCATGATTCCTTTACGGAGAGAACTTTGAATACTTATACTACTAATAAACTAATAAATGACCAGTTTGGCATTAAACGTTGTAGGTTTAGATGAATTAGCGGGTTGTGTTTACTGTTGACGCTAGAATGTACAAAGTATATAGTGCATCAAATTCACCAGGAAATAAAAATAATGTTTGTACACATTCTGAGCATTTTGTTTGCCAGATTAGTCGTCCTGCAAATCAAATGCACTATAATCTTATCTAATATTGATGTGCTTTTGTACTTGAATTTATAACTCAATTCTTTTTCCGAGAGAACATATTTGTCTGATTTGTCAGGTGAATGAATGATATATACTGCTGATTACTGATGTCTTTCGTAGATTGTGATCAGTGGTCCTGAAATGGAATTCCATACAGGAAATGTTTGCAATGGGCAGTGGATTTGTAAGTGTAAAGTACATTTAATTTTAAAATAATTACTTTATTTTCTATCAGTTTGTAAAATCAATTCCATAAAATATGAAATAGAAACATGTAGCAACTTATCATAAAGTTTGACTTTTACCTGTGTATTTTAAACAATTAATACTCGTATTAGTCATAACATATGAGTATGAGTGTTCCTGACCTTTGCCTCCTTGTTAATAATATCTTTGATTTTGTGATCCACCTCTGTACTGGGTCAACGAGAGTCCATTGCAACGTCCATTCTTTACTACACGCAAACCTAATTAATTATACAGAAAATGCAAGTCAAAATTAGTACTACACTAAAATCCTTCATGTTTGTTGACAAATATCACAACGACAATACTATATACGAAAATATATATATTTCCACTTGCGTTTAACACGTTTCTTCGTACAGTCAAATCTACAAGAGTTTTTGTACGTCACACCATTGCTGTAAATGTATATTATTTTTGTTACATTACTTCACCGCGTTTCAAATCGTTTCATGAGACAAATGGCATTCATATATTTTATGCCGTCCGTTTATTCCACTTATAATACCTTGCACAAACTGGAGATTCCTCGTTTGAACATGAACAAGTTGCCCCTGAA
Source organism: Gisinianus flammeolus (assembly GCA_034699125.1). NCBI lineage: Eukaryota > Metazoa > Arthropoda > Collembola > Symphypleona > Katiannidae > Gisinianus > Gisinianus flammeolus. The sequence continues at coordinate 25,967 of JAIUND010000951.1, read as the reverse complement.
GTGCTTGGCCCTTGTAATGTGGATGTAGCATTTTTCACATCATTTTTCTTACTTGTGTCCTGCAAAATAGTTAATAATTAATAAACTTGCACAGATTCGCGAGGGATTGAAAATCTGTTTTATTTATATTTCCGTATTCTTTTCCTAATTCTTGTAACCTCAATTCCCTTCCCTGTTGTAGTTTCTGTTTCTATCAAATCCGAAATGTCCAAGGCAGAAGATTTAGTTTCCAGGAATGTCATGAAAACTGTACAAATCACCAAAATTGCAAATCCACTAATCTTCATATTGTGGCAATTCTGTCAAAGAAAAAAATGTCAACAATATGGAATCAAATATTTAGGGAAAGTTTCTATTGAAAAGATTCCCGAGTGAGTACTGCAGATGACTGTGAACTACTGTGCAGTCGATTGGCTTAGTACTAATATCTGTAATATAGTTGAGACGACAAAACAAAAGTTGTTGGTTTACATTGTTATTGTGTTGCAAAGGCAGATATTAAAAGGATGATTCTAATTCGCCTACCTTGTCTACCTTGAATTTGAGTGAAATTACATACAATTACTATACTTAATATTCGCATGGGAAAGATATTTGAAAAACAATGAGTATACTTCATATTCTATTCTTTGATTTGATGCGCAAACATCATGAAAGAACAGAAGTGTAAGTTTATATACATGCTTGGCTTGTTAGGCATTCAAAAGAGTACCGAGGCAAAGAATTTTTTCGTTCTCTCTAGTCAAACTTCGACTGTGTGCCGACGAGAGTTGAAAAAAAGTCAGCGTTTGCATTATTTATTTATCATTTTGTAGTTGTGGAAAAAATTGTAGTATGAAACACTAATTACAAACTATATCCATGAACAATGGACGAATCGTCTGAGGAAGAGATGTAAAGCACATTTTGCATATTGAGGACAGGTAAAAAATAAAACTAATTTAAGACATTGAAATAAGCTAGGTGAAATATATATAGCTGTGAAATGATGTGAATGTTAAGGTGAATTTTTTTATATTTATTTCCTTATTCAGATGAAGAAGCAGATGAACTGTTCAAACAGGTCGTTGAAGTTTACGAATAGTAGTACGTTATCCAATAACACTTTTGATGTTAATTTGAAATTGAAATACATCAGTTCATAATCCACTGTGGATTAACCACATAAGCGTTCTGATTTTATTTTATTTGAAAGAGTATATTGATCTCCATGTATATACATACTGGATGGGTTCATGAGGGACCAGCAATATATCCTAAGGATAAATCAACAACTTTTGACAAAGAAGGAACACTCCGAATGTTGGTCAATCAAATGAACAACGGGTATATATATTGCGGTTACAGTGGTGACTGGTCAGAAATGGATGAAAGTAAGGAGCGTAAAGTTATGGTGTGTGCTTTTGTAAAAACCAAATCCAAAAGTTTAACTAATCTGATGTTCTATTGATATAAAGATAAAAGAGCGTGCGGCCCTACAGACAAAGGGATTATTATTAGCAGTAAAATAGCCACACATCCCTAGATATTTATCCCGCTAAATGGGATAATTCTTTCTGTCTAAACAGAATACCTTGTAGATACTAAAAGTAACGCCTTTAGACTGTCTAAATACATTGTGAATTGACTAAAGTTTTAATGTCTAATTATTTAGACTATTTAGACTGCTATTTAGACAATTTAGGCCGTAATCCGCCTGGGCGTTACGCTTTGTTGGATAACAAATAGTGAAGGTAAATGTAACTAGCGATTTTCCCTATTTTCCATTTTCCATAATAATTAGAAGAGAATTTTATTGACCTTTTTAATCAGGAAATAGATTTTGATGTGCAGCCTAAAAATATTTCCAAATTGTTTTTTAGTTCTTGGGGTGCTGGAACGGGACCTGTGAAGAATGTCTACAATATTGAGGAAAATCCTCAGTAAGTACTAGAAAAGTAACATCGAAAGGAGATGAGGCTGTTGTATGGGAGCTCCTATAACAAAACACATTACTGAGATTCCAGATCTATATAGAAAATCAAGAGTACATTACAGTTTTGGTGTATGATGCAAACAGAAATGAAGTATTCATTATTAATTCTTATAGGTATACTGTAAAATCATTTAGACAAACAGCTCATGTTCTGATTCATTTGTGTAGGTATCAACCAAATTTTGTGACAGTCCAAGCTTCTTGTGATGTCGACATTAAACTTTTGCCTTCGCGCAGCTTACTGTTTAATCTATTTCTCAATAATATTTGATACTCATTATTCTCCTTGCCAAGTTCATCTCAACTTTGTTCTATTTCAAATCGTGCCGTATCCCAGTCCGGTTTGATGGATGTCCAGCAAATGCTATAGGTTTCTTACTTTTTTCTTATGAAATTCATTATTTTTGTGAATGGATTTTTTGGCTAGACATTTAAATATTTCAAAAGAAATAATTTATTTGCTAGAGAAAAAAATAGAAGAATTTTTTACTCACTGACCTTTACTAAACTTATCCATATATAAAATGTCAAATTTTGAATGCTGTAGAAAAAGAAGAGAGAAGAATGCTTGCTGTCAGGACATTGTTGTAAATGTGGATTTACAATGGGTCCAACCGGAAGTATCGGGTACAGTCACTCTCCAAGGAATACGGCTAACTCCAAATGTGGTTCAGTTGGTCACAGTGTCGCCAATCCAATAGGGTAATAACACTAATTTAATATACTACCCAAGTCATGACTTTTATTCTTTCTGGGTGAATGCGCGAACATTTTTTTTCCATTGACCAAAAAAAAGAAACGTCTTGCCTGTCACAAGAGTATGAATATGTACAATGTCTAAGAATGAATCAACTATAACCAAATCTATTATACATGGCGATCAATGATTGATTGACCTTTTTTTCCTGGTAGGTTTTTCTTGTCTCTCTCTCAGTAACGAGTATAGAGATAACAATAAACTGGGAGTCGGCGAAGCCAGAAGAATTGAGATTTGAGGCACGAGAGATGATCACCGTTGATGTATGGTTAAGAAACCATTTGAAAGACGAACTATAGAGGATGTTCGACTGCTCTTGGACTGCTTCCAGGTAGGTATGAAGTATGAATATAATATATGTGGTATATGTAAGTGTACCTATATGTGAAGAAAATCTATATTATGATTAATTGTTTTTATCTGTTTCATTTATTATTCTAGGATTACCAAAATGGAAAATCTAACTATCATCTTGATTGGAGCCTTACTGTAATCCGCAATGACTCTGTCTTTATTCCAAAGGTATGTCATCATGAGTGCATCTCGTCAAATCGCTTCAAGTGATGTAATGTTCCCAGCACATGAAGATTTCATTCAATTTTTAAAATACTATTTTGGTACTACTTAATTTATGATAAATCATTATGAAAAATAGACTAGCATGCAATACTTTCGTGACATATTTATTACTAGTATATAGGGAAAATTCCGTTACATGGGATTTAATTTTACCGTTGTTATTTTTCTGTAGTTTCTTATTTGAAGTCAAAATAGATTACCAGCTTGTACATATTGGCAGTACCTTTAAAACGAGCATACATAACATTTTTGTGTACATGTGCATGATATGAAATTGCGATAGTTTATATTTTCTTTTGTTTTTAGTCTTGAAAATATAACGACAAAGTTTCAATCAAACTTTATGATTTCCTTCTTGGTGGAAAAATATGACGTACTTACATGAAAGTAAATATATATCTGTATATAGGAGCTTCGACAGTATAAATGAAAGTGCGTGAGTGTATAAATCTCTATATATGATCGATAAAAATAAAAGAAAAGGCGAGAAAATTTTGAGGGGAAAGGGGAAGCCAAATGGTGAATAGTACTTAAGTAATCGTTATGATATGTCGTTAGATTGCGGAGCCGGAAACTCGTTTCAGCACTCCGTCTCTGGATTGTACAAGATTGATTTCAAGTGTAACATGAAGGACAATGATACCAATCAGAAGGTTGACACGTCGGTATTTTCCTCAGAAACCGTAGGTACAATTCACCGCTTGATGTGCAAATCAATTACATTTCTTTTCTTCTTTCTACACGTATTCAGATATTACATATGTTTCTGTGAGTCTGTCCATACTATTCTAATTCTATATTATTCTGTCATTGTGGATTACATCGATCAGTGCGCGGGGAAAGTCTTCGTTTTTTTTTGCTTACTATTTTACGTTGTACGTATGTAATTTTGTCAGTGTTAATAGAGAATGCCGGAATTTAGTTTGGGGGTTCTTTTATCGCAGGGCTCTCAACACATTTGTTTTAAAAATAAGATCAACTTGTTAAGATGAAAATTATATCTTCAAATTACAACGAGGAAATCCCTCGGGTTGAATTGAATTGACTTGACTTTATTAACGTGTTAAATGACGTTAATTTGGGTGAGTTTCGTCAAATTAAATGTTCACTGGCCGATTCATTATTTCAATGAATTGGTTTTCTTTATTATTAGAAATATTATATTTATTTTATTGGAAATTTATTTAGGACAATACACAATAATAATTGTTCATTTTTCTCACTCAGGCATGACATAATATGTATTTAGGTTTTTGTCTTCTTATTTACAATCATCTAAAACAAACATTATTATTTCATTTTCATATGCATTTCGCAGAGCCCATCAAAATGTTCTGACTCTCATGCACATAGTAAGTAATGATGTTTAAAATGAATGTATTTTTTTGATCATATAATTTTATGCAATTTAGTCTACTCTAGATAATGTAACAATACAGTTTTTATATTCTCTCGCATAAAGCAAAATGTAATATAGCGTTCATTTGCTAATTATGAAAGCAACCTGCAAATCAATCAAATATACTTTCTAAGTAAAGAACGACTCACATTTTATACTCTATACTCTATAATATTAAATATTTTTATAATTTTCATTTTTCATAATTATGTATTGAAAATATGACAGTTTAATTCATATAATGTTTTTATATAGGACACATTGAAAGTTGAATCTTCAATAATATATATTTCAAGCAAAAAGGTTCGGAGAATGAGAATAATTAGTAAAAATATAATCATAACCCTACGAGTATTTAATAAGTGCAGCGAGTTATAATTAATAATAATAATATAAAAAAGTTTATGTACCATATATTTACAAAGGAATGAAATTGGATTGGAATGGAGATTTTTTACATCCGTTTTTTTTCTCGTAATATCAATATTTAAATATGTCATACACTATATATTCCTTATTTTAATATAATTTATTCTTATCGTTAGTATATTAGCGATATAGTAGTATAATATTTGTATTACAAACAAACGTAGATGATATTGGCTTTTATATTATAGCTTGAATTTACCGTAAGTGCATGGAAATCGAAGGCTACTGGACACAAAGCTAAAAACTTCATTTCATCATGTATTTAGATGTAAAGGTATTTACATTAGTTAGCATTCATAATTCGTACAATACATTATATATATTTTATAGTTACACACACTTTTTTCAGTTTTCTCTATTTACACATACACAAAATGGTTTCTGGTGGAAAATATCAAAAGAGAAAGAGAAAAACCAAGAGTAATTGTTTTCGCTTATCATCTACGAATCTTCTCTTACACACTGACAAAAAACATCCCCCATATCAGAGAGAAATATTATAAAATGAAAATTACTTTTGAGAAACCTCGAATGACATGAATATATAATAAAAAAACAAAAACAGTAATACGTATTTTTTAAATATTTTAATTCGGTCTCATTTCTACACGCTTGGTAACTTTTTGAGTTATGAATGAGAGTGCTGGACTTTTTTTTTTGTAGGACAAATATAACTGGCAACTGGCCATCTTAAATCTTAATTTCTATCGGGTGAAAGTATATCATGTGAAAAAATCGAGACATGTCTCCATATACGAAAATCATTACTTACATGTACTTACATATGCATTTTTATAATACTATGAAATTAACATGGTAGAATTAAATCATGGTTGCTTGGGTTTGCTGTAAAAATTCAGTGCACATAATATAGCCTTTATAAATATGTACGTACGTTTACACTTGATGAATCTACTCGAACCAATGGAATTTTCAAGAAATGTGAAAGTGTTCAGAATAGGAGAAAGAACTATATATTTATGTGTCGGCCGGCCGGGGGTGAATCGGTTTCACAGGTCCTTTTTTGGTGTGTATAGTGTGTAAGTGTATGCATATGTGTGTATTTACGTGAGTGTCCCAAAAGCCATTGAAACATCTAGTGGAAATGAAAAAGGATGAAAGTTAGGCACATCTCGAGATGGATTCTGTTGAATCCCAAAGTGTATAATATGTTACTTGACATAGGACTTTTTTCAACTTGTTCGTCATCATGATACAGACTATGGCTATTAGTACTAGAGATATGTCGTGAAGGAGTCGTCGTAGGAAAAGAAACTGCTGCTCCGGCTCGGTCCTCGGAGAATTCGGCAAACATTAGATTTTGAAGTAATGTCCAAAAACTACCCAATCCAAACTCCATCCATCGGACTAGGAACAATCGAGATTTGCAACTCGCACCACTCGCACTGGACATCTCATTATTTTGCAAGTCTTCATAGTTTAGTTGGCCTACATTGAAAACAAAAAAAGACGGTATAGATATTAAATCATACGTACTTATCTTACGTACGTATTTCATGTAGCATTTCCTATTTAGGTACATTCAACTGTAGTATTTTAATATGTACCTAAGCCAAGTATTATGAAATTTCTGGAAAAACATACTACAAAAATTGCATAGTATCGTAATTTCACTCAGGATTCGTACAGACCAAAAAGAGTGACTCATATGGCACACTATGAACAAACACTACAAACCCCAAAGAATTTCGAAGGGTAAATAAATATAAATATATACTACACTCTGATAACATTGACACTGGCTTGTATTTCTGTTTTTGGCATTTGCATATGCTCAACATGTACAGTTTGTTTTATTTCCTTTTTAATGCTTTGTGTTTTACGATCACCACGGCCAGTTCTCACCGGAGCAGAGAAATATATCTGTAGTACATATACAAAAGGGAAAGGAACGAACATGGGAATGAAGACATGCCATCAAAGTACCAGTATAATTTTCCATTGAGTGAGATCGAAGATCGTGTGTGTATCTGATCTATATACATACAGAGAGTACAGAGGGTTTTTTCCCCAATTTTTTTTTTTACTGAAGGAAACCCATATTGATTCCGAGGGTTACCAACTTTAAGAATATCGTAAGGATCCGTAAAGAAGAAAGGGGAGAGAAAAAGATGGTTAATAAATTCTACTTCGGTTCAAAGAATCCTCTAAATCTAGTTGTGTCGGGAGAACTCGAACCATTCACCAATGGCTTACTGAACTCCAGTAACAAAAAACAAACGACTTACATACGATATGTGTATGTGTACACACGCATACAAATGTATAGTCAACCAACAACCGACTTTTGTACCCCCCAAAAAAACACCTTGGACTCGTACCGAAAACGCTTCTTCTTCTTGTCGCTCTTCTCCATTGCTAACGCATATCACCCAATATTGGACAGACAAAAAAAACATACATAAACTCAACTGGCGTTCATATGAAAATAGGCATGTAATAATAGACCAGTGGGCTCGACGTAATTGGAAAATACTACTATTACAAGTTGATGTGAAGCTACACACACACACACACACACAGTTTTTGAGCATACTGATATACATATCTGTACTTTGGTACGAGATGCATGAATTTACGATTTGTTTTAAAGGCCGGTAAACATTTCGCAGTTCGCAGGTGAGAAATTCGCAAAGGTCCTAAATCAAAGTTTGATTTGCAGGTCCCGTGACGGAAAACTGGGGGGTTCTTTGGATTCTCACTCTCCCCCTTCCTCTCTTTCTCTCTCTCTCTCTCTCGGCGGCGGCAACTGAGGATAGGAAAACAAATGGAAAAACGGGACGACAATGCGAAACGGCTTCCATGACAGAGACATACGATCACGGAACGAAATTTTCTACCTCTTCACCTCTCTCTCTCTCTCCCTTTTCCTTCCTTCCTCTTTTTCCTATTTACAACTGCAACCCTTTTTCACCCTATCTCTTTCAACTTTTGTTCAAAGTCTTGTGTGTATACTCTGGGAATCTAGTTATAAATGCAATGTTTTCCTCGTACTACTTTAATAGTGACAACGACAACCTCGTCTTCGTCTGCACAAAATACAAAACTATTGAATTTTTTTTCTTCCACTTCTCACTCAGTCTCTCTCAGCTATTTTTTTTCACAGAATCACAAGAGAGTGAAATAGGAATATGCAAATTGTTTAACTTAAGAAAGTGTAGAGTCCAAGCCCAGAAGGGTGAGATTGGATTTGTGTCTTTTAAATAACAGATAGGATGGGACTCTCTCTCACTCTCACTCTCACTCTCTCTCTCTCTCACTCTCTCTCTCTCTCTCCTGCAACTGTAAATTTTATCGACATTTTTTTTTGTGGAGAGAAAGTCAAAAGAGAAAGTCCAAGAATTTTAGGAATAAAGGAGAGAGAAAGAAACAGTCCTATGAAATTTTAATACTTAAAAAACAAAACATTTTGGTTGTGACGTTTTGGGAAAGAAAATAAAACGAGATTGCAAGTTGAGCTTGAGTATGCATAATTCAATTTATACGACTTTGTTCAAAAATCCAAGTTCAATTTCAATCGTCATAATTTGATTTAGCATGTATAACGTTTTCATATTATATTTCATGTATTTTTCAAACCAAATAACAGGTTTGACTCATTGGAACATTTCTTATTTGCTGGAAAAACAATTGTTTTTGTCCTCACCCCCTCTCCATTTCCTTGAAATATCACAAGCTGTCAGAAACTCGAGGAATTTTTATTGCACACACTGAAATAATTGACAATGATAAAAATGATTGTGTAAATCAAAAAACTACATCGTTGACTATGTATTTTCCCATTTCCCATTTTCACATTCACATTGGTATGAATAAAGTAGCTGCGGAAGTTAGTGTTGCTCACAATGATTTGACTTCGAACAAATCGTAACTGTATATTTTTGTTCGTATACAAATGGACACTTTAGCGTTGCAATCAATAGCTTGTAAAAGTGTAATATAGACATGGAAAACAAGGAAAAGAACGAGAATGAATGGAGATGGTAATGTATATGGAAAGGGAAGAAAAACACACCTACACATGTCCATATTCGTATACATAAGTACAAGTTGGAACAATGGAGAAAGAGTGAGAGCGAGAGAGAGAGAGAGAGAATGCGTATGCGGGTGATTCACTCCAAGTGTCATTTCCCAACCCCATCGACATGGAGAGTGTATGGTATGGTAGTAATTCTTAATCAGTCCATCCTAATCTTATCACAGTGGGGAGATAACTAACACAAACGAAAATAAATACCCACCTTCTTCATCAGAACAAAGTGGGAGCATCAGGCAAGGGCAGACAGTCAGGAACAGCATCCCTTTCTCTCTCTTCCTCTCTCTCTCTCTCTCCATACGATACACATCCGACTTACTTTACTCTTTCTATTTCCCATAATATTCTCTCTCCTCTCTTACTTAAGCTTTCCTCCTAATTACTCTTCCACTGTCCTCTGTTCGTCTAAACTACCCTCATTCCTTATTATCACCCAGACTTTCAACATGACCATATCCATACATTTATTTCCACATTATTTATATTCCTCCCTCCACTAGTCAATTTCCCTTCTTTTCCCAATAAAACCATTTCTCATCCAATCCATTTTTTCATGCTCATTTGACTCAACTCCAATGTAGGTTTACCTATATACAAATCCGTCCCATCTTCATCTTTTGTAGGTACCTACATGTATACTTGGAAAAACATTTAAATGATACACCCACTCAAATAGACAAAATCATAGCTGTAAAATTTGTATCGTACATTTGTATGTACAGATATTCCGATTTGAATATGTATCTCCTCGGATCATGAGTTTTAGTATTAGTATTAGTCAACAAGTTCATGTGGAGAGAAGTCCATTGTAATCAAATTACATTCAATTATATGAAGATGGTTCGTTCCGTATCCGTATACACATGACCAATCTTTTCTCATCATGTCTGATTGTGTGTAAATACATAAAGCTTTTGTATGTCGTAGTGTAGGTATGTATTAATAGTTTGGTTTTGTTTCTTCGTTCCCATTCCCATCTGCTCATTGTTACTACTGATGTGCTTGTGCCTGTGTGTTTGAATGGGAAAGTCAAGTGGCCCTCGTAAAATATGACTCTGGGAGAGCTTATCATATAGGCACAAAGTGTCATGGGTACATTTTATTTTATTATCATTGTAGTCCTACGCAGTCCCATAATGTATAATAATACTTGCCTATGCATATATCTAGAGATCTCCACTCTTCTTATTCACATTCTCAGACTCTGGACTCATACTATAGTATACTATCCATTGAAATACAGATAGTCAAAATGCTCTTTCATTTCCTAGTTTTTTTTACTATAAAATACGAGCATGGAACAATGAATGACGATGACTTGAGCACACACACACACTCACGCACTTCCACAATATTATATACATTTTCTTTTGCCAAAATGTCTGTCTGGATGCCAGTTTTTACTCCGTTTCACGCTCATTTTTACGTCTCAATTCTCAAAGTCAACTTACATATGTCAAATACAGCTGCACTGCGTTCAACAAGAGCCAGTGCACTGTAATTTCATGAACATTTGACGTATGTGCGCTAAATTTACATACTATATGAAATGCAGTTTCGATTTTTCCTAAAATGTATGTTTTTACTTGTACAATAAGGATACATAATTGAAATTCATTCATGTGTATTCACGTACCTTTATTATTTGACCATTCGTCTGTGGACAGTTGACCAGAGTCTCTGTCACTGACAACTTCATTGACTGTAAACATGTAAACAAACAAAGGGAGAGATTGCATTAAGTTTCTGCTGGATAGTCCTATATATATACTACAGGATATAGGATTGCACATGACACATTTGATTTGTCACTGTAGGTCAATTAAACGTCTCATTCATTTAATTATCATCAACTTTGACGGCCATTTGTGAGAGTCAACGGATGTGTAATGTAATGTAATTTTGTGTTTGTGTGTATATATGCGTGCGTGAAGGAATGATGGAAATAAATTATGGGCCGTAAATATAGTAAATGGTTTTGTTGCCCTTGTGAAGGTGTCAAGGTAGATACTAAACAGTCATTTAGAGGATAAAAAGTATATAGAGAAATGAGAGCGTTTCAAGTTGTTAACAAGGCTTTTTACAAAGAGATGGAAGAAGAGATGGAGATGAAGGCAGGCAGAGAGAGAGAGACAGAGACATGTCGGTCTTCATTAAAGAAAGTCCTCAAGATACAGAACAAGTTATTAGCTGGAGAGAGAAACAACTTTTGTGTCAGCTTAAGGATGAAAATGTAAGTACATATTCTACATATGCATGTGTATTCCTTCTTTCTCTCTTTTATATATATATATATCTATCGTATGCATATGCATTCCATTCGTTTTTTTCCTCCAGAGTAGGTAGTCAGTGGGGTAGGTGGAATGACTTGATTTATGTCAACTTTGGGATTTTATACGAACAAGCGAAAGCAAGAGGAAGAAAGGCTCATGTTCAATGTTAAATGTGGATGTGACTTCGATATCCTTTGCTCTCTCTCGCTCACTTTCTCTCTCCTTTCTTTTCAAAAGAAATCTGTTTCTCTTTTCTTTTCCCTTCCAAAAGTGTTCTTAACATTTCTCTTCGTCTTATACGCACTTTATACACACCCATACATTCATACACTTTTTCATAAAGTCCCAACACACACACACACATATACACTGCACTTCTATGTATTACATTCTACTGTACCAGAGAAGCACGTTTTTTCCAAAAGTTAAACAAGAACATTTCCTCAAAGCTGTCTGCTGTTTTTTCAGTCTCCCTTACTATTTTTTCCTTCTCTTTCGTCGTTTTCGTCGTTGTCGACGAAGGAAATTCAGATGTTGAGAAAGTGAAGGAGGAGCATTGAGTATTGTCTCTGTCTTTAGTTTACGTCTTTCTCACACGACTCGGATGGTGAGAAAAATTGTGTGAGAGTGAGAGAAAGAGAGAAAGAGAGAGAGGGGGGGAAAAGAAAAGGGAAGCGAGCAAGAAAAAAAGTCGGTAAGGAATATGTATATGTAAAAAGTTGGTGTGTCTCTGTGTATGTGTGCGGTTGGTTTTGTCGCAGTTGTCGTACATTTTAACGCAACATGTAACATTACAATACAAAAATACATTGGGAAAAAAGACAGTCACACACTTGTATTACCAGCTTTTCTCTTGTTTCATTTTCACTTGTTTCATTTTCATTTTACGGAGAGACTGTAACCATGCGGTGCCTTTTTTCTTTGTCTTTATCTTTTTTCTCTTATTCTTTAATACACATATGTTAGAATTTTGGTCTTCATTGCAATGAAAAAATTCCCCAAACTGTAGAAACCCAGTGTTGTTCTCCACTTGTAAATTATATCTTTTATTAACATGCCAAATCTGTATTTAAATGTATATAAAATGTGTTCATGTCCCAATTCCAGACGTAGTTTGTTAAATTTAAATATATATAAAATATATTATCTGTACATTTTTTTTTTCGTATTTCCTTTTCCCATGCTCAAAGTCTAATTCCATATATATATATAGAGGTTACATATCGGTAGTGCTTCAATTTATTTTATCTCATGTGTGTGTGTGTGTGTTGTGTTTGCATGTGCGTGGACAAGATGAAAAAATGTAGATAGGGAAAAAACTATTGTGAATAATATTTATTAACCTATTGCAAGCTCTTTAGTTACGCATCTCTTGCAGCTCCGTTGGGTTTCTCAGCCTCAGTAATATTTTGGCAGTACATCTTTTTACATCTCCGAGCCTTTTACAATGGTACTCGACGCTTTTTTCTCATGAGTTCAAACTTACATACAGATTTTTTCTCAAGAAATCAAGAAAAATTTATTCCAACTATAGATATACACAACACAAGTGGGCATTCGTTCAGTATTTGTACTACTGTAAACAGAGACGAAGGGAAATAATATTGTCTGCTACTTGTTTTCGTTTTTGTGTATAGAAATATGAAAAATGTCTAAATTCTTATTTCAAATTGCGTATTCTCTTCCGTAATAAATGCTAATCAGAGTCTTGTTGTATTTTTATTTCATCATTTCCAATTTTCTCTGACATCCCTTGCCAAGTTTTCTTGGCTTTCATTTTAGTTTTTTTTTTAAATCATAATTTTCATATTCAAATAAGCCAATTGGGTATTAGTAGATGGGATGGCAACAATCTGCATACATGACATTTCAGTTTTTTTATTCCTTTGTTTGATGTGAGTAAACATAAACATGACAGGGGAATTGAATTGATGCTCTAATTTGTATCTTTTTTTTGTGTACAATGAGGACAGGGAGAGAATTGAAAATGATGTGAAAGAGTATTTAGCTTACCTTTATTCTTTTTCTTTGGTTTTTTACTTGGAAGGGGTGTAGTTTTTACAGTGGTCGAAGGAGTAGTTGGCGGAGCAGCAATCTCTACAAAAGCCCCCGTGTACAGTGAGATGAAGATGAAGATGAAGACGAAAAAAAAGTGAGATGAAAATAGAAAGAACCGAGGAAATTCCCAGAGACACAGAGCCCGAATGTGTTATAGTTTGTATAGTCACAGTCAGAGCCACAGAGCGAGAAGAGTGTTGAAGAGACCAGAGACAGAGAATCCAAAGCCGCACCGATATTTCCGTCCAGAGGAAAAAACAAGAAAGAGAAAGAGAACAAAATACAAAATCAATTAACTAGAGACACGGAATGGGCCGGTCCTAAATTTAATCTTGATTGATCGAAATCCAAGAAATCTGTTATGACAACTTTCCCCCTTGAAATCCACAATGAATTCACTAAACTATACGATATCCAGATCCTCCTATTTCCTATATCCTTCCACACTTCTAACGGAGAAACGTGTACACAAATCTTGCAAGCAAATATCTATAATTTTTTTCTCCTCTCTCATCTGAGGTAGGATCATGTCAATGACGACGGGGAAACTCATTGAATATCGAAACACAACACAGGTAAAAAAAAGAAGAAAAAAGAATAAGTCTGTCACTGTACAATCTATACGAACACACACACACACACATTAACTGATAACATATTTGTATTTATTAGAACATTGGAAATGGAACAAAGAATAAAATGATATAGGATTTCCGAGAATACATATTGCACACACAAATACAGATACTGATGTGATCTATCTGTATTATTCTGTACAGACATTGGACATTTTGGAGAATGTTGAGGAAAGTAAAGGAAAGTTTCAGTTCCTTCTCAAGTTTGACGTCACTCTCTCTCTCTCTTGACGATTGGACATTTTTTTGGATTCCGAGAATGATAAGGTAATAGATCTGTTATTGCCATTATTGTTTATTATATTGCTTCTTTTATTCTTTACCAATGTACATAGTCGATATATTGTAGAATTCTATGGGAAACTACCGTATATATATATCGTATTTCTCAACGAGGAACAAGTCCACTCCCGCTTTGAGTTTTCCAACGAAGAATAGAATAGAGAGGAAACAAACAGGAAAGAGAAGAGAGGATTGGAGTGAAGAATAGAGCAAGAACAAGGACGAAAAAAAACATGATTCTCGTTATGGTTATGTCATGAGACATATGAAGAGATGAGGTTGAAATTGTCCCATTGATATCTACATTACTGCATTGGTTTCTTTCCCTGGAATCCACCAAAAATATTGTATAAACCATCTTGTCTCCTTTCTTTCTATCTCTTTCCTTCATGTGAATGTGCTATCTGGGCACCACACTAAATAAATATAATATAGAGAGAAACGACATTGGTATTGGTTTTATTTTTCTAGTCATATGTGATTCGTGCGTGTGTGTTTGTATGTAGGAATTCTATGGGGAACAAAATGAGAAAAATGATTGTTTTGTCGACACACACACACACACAGATACATATATACGAAAAAAAAACTTCAATGATGACTGACTGACTGCCACACGACCAGCACGACTCAAGTCTAAATCCATGACGAATGAAATAAAATGAGTTGAACGATGGACGATGACTTCAACTGTGGGACGACCGGGAAAGGGAAAGAGAGTGGAATGATCCACAATGACACAAGAAAAAACGAGGATATCCCCATCGTTATCATTGTGGATTGTGGACTAAACATTTAGAGAGAGAGAGAGCCAAGAAAGCATGTTCGGCGACTGAAAACAAGGACCATGTTGAGGGCGACAAAAAAGGAAAATGAAAATGAGAAAGGAGCCTGAGGAGAGGAGAGAGAATTTTTTAAGTATGATAGAATAAACCCAAAAGGGTATAGAAGAAAAAGGAAGAAATAAAAGGAAGGAGGGAGAAAAAAAACAAGAGAAATAAAAACCGTTCTGTGCCAAATGCCAAAATTACAAGAGGGGAAATTCGATAAAATTCAACCTGGACTTGTTTTCCGTCGTCGTTCGTTCATCGATATCGATGAAATGTTTGTAATATGTGACTATACTCATCTAACTTAACCTTTACAAGGTGTTGCGCCAATTTCCTATCTATATATATGCATACCTAGAACGACAAAAGTTCTCTGTGTGTATGGTTTGTGTCGCGTCTGGTCTGGTCTGGTTTTTTCTATTTTCCTATAGTGTATATAGTCTACCTCATGTATTTATTTCTTTGTTTGCTCCTTAAAGATAATTTTCGGCCAGGAAAAACTATGTTAGTAGGTGCTTCCATTATATATAGATATCAACCATTGTGTGTGTGTGTGTTCGTATTTCCTTCCTCACAGTTATTGTTAATGGCCACTTATATGAGAAGGAGAGGAAAGTAGAGAGTTGTTGTTGTGTTTATGGAGGAAATATGTTGGCGTATATATATACAGTTAATACAAGCTCTTCTTATGTATACTGTTTACAGAGCGTTATAACGATATACAGCTTTAGTAAATTCAGGAGTGTAGGCTCCTGCTCCTACATGGATTGCTGTGAGAAGGCTTTCTGGGAAAGTTAGTGGAAAAGAAAGGACGGGGGACTCTTTACCTCGAAAAGTGTGTAATAAGAGGAAGTTGGACGATATCCCGACAAAAAAAAAAAGAAAGAACAAAAAATTTCCCCGATGAAAAAACGATAGGCAATATATGAAGGTGTTAAAGCGGATATAGCTCTGATCCCTCGATTCGGCAAGATGACAAGATTTCCTTTCCACTTCAACCCCCCCCCCCCCCCCGACTTTTAATTCTTTTTGGATAATTACAAATACCTACTACAAAAAATTAAATCACGTATGTAAGTATATGTTTGTCTGTGCATTATATATACTATACGGACATTTTGAATCGTTATGCTTAAATTAAACTAACATTTACCACATACTTTGTCAATTGTAAATGTAAATATTTTGTAGGTACAGGAGTAATTAAGAAATGAAATGGAGACTTGAGATTATTTTTGTACAAAAAAGACACAAACACCCACACAAAAGTAAAGGGAAATGGAAATGGACGAATGGTACATAATGTGACAATAACTTGTTGTAACGGTTTTGAATTTCAGATGGAAAATAAAGTTGAATTTTATGAATAATTCAATGCGTGCATGTATTTGGACAATCTTCAAGTTTTTCCTACGTTTTGACTTATCTGGAGCCCCGTGAATCGTAGCAATCGTAATCATATGGTCATAATGTGAGTCAAGAGAGTATGCAGAGTGGAATGGAGTAAAAGTGAAGAATAACTATCATTAGAATGGGAGCAGGGAGAAAGAGAGAGAAAGTAAGAGAGCGATAGAGAGTGAAACACAAAAAAAAGTACTTTGTGAAGTTATTGAAGGTGTGAAAAAAGTCTCAAGTCAAAAGAAACGTACCATAGAGTTTGATGTTCCCGTCGGTTTCGCCCAATGAATTCTTGGAAATGCATCTATACGAACCGAAATCTGTGTGACAAAAATATCCATACATATATGTATCAGCAAAACTAATGACAATCATTAGTCTGACAAATCATTATCATTTGCATCACAAGCAATGTAAAATTAAAATATGAAGAATTAGCTCCGAAATTTTATGTATTCACATTCACAAATGCAAGTGCAAGAGTATCAAAATGTGAAGTGAATCCAAAGCTCTCTTACCATTAAGCGACAAATTTCTAATCTTCAGCCTCATGTACATCCTATTTTTAAAAAACCAAAACATTTGTATTTAATCTGCCGTAAAAAAGTAATTACATATCATATGTGTAATATTGACTTTTACGTATAGAGATGATAATAGTCCTATACTTACCTATAGCTACTGTCCACTAGGAAGGATTCGTACTTGTCACCTGCCAAATCCAAAAAGAAAGAAAAAATATATATAGTTTTTACACAAACATGGAACTTGTAACCCATGAACAACCTTCAAGACATCACTACACTCGTGTTTAGTCAAAATGACAACCTTTTTCACACTTTTTTTCACACAAGGGGAGAAAAGGAAAGGGAGAAAGGGAGAAAGACAGAGAGTTTGTCTCCCACTCTCTCATACCTACTTTATTTTTATATCATCCCTTTGCCCACACACTATATAATTTTAACCCATAAGCTTTTGTCTATAATCTATACTTTTTTTTCCGTATAGCCAACCCGAGGACACATTCTTTTCCCCTTTTTTATTCTTCAAGTCAAGAGAGAAGTCGGAAAAGGAAAGTGTAGAAGGAAAAAAAGTTGTTTTCTCTCTCTCTCTCTCTCTCTCTCGATTTCTCTATTTTCGCTTGATATATCCGTCGTTAGTCCATTCTCTGGTAGTCTTCGTCTTCAGTCCTCACCAAACATTCAATTATAGACTTCCCATTCGTACTTGTATTCTTTCGTTTTACAATATTTTCATTGATTGTACTTGAGTCAATTCAATCAATGCTGCAATGTTCACAATAGGCTTTTCCCTCTTACTCTTTCCACGTTTCACGGTCAATTTTGACTATTTTTTAATGGCGATTTCAAACCTATTTTCAATTCACAATGGAAATTGCATACAAATGCAAACATGAATAAATATCAAAATTTCGTTTACTAAGATGAGCGTGAAGCATTAGAAGATTCAATTTAAAAAAATAAAAGGATCTGACCTCTGACAAAGATCAATTAAATTAGGTGGCCGAGGGAGAGAGAGAGTGAGAGAGAGAGAGAAAGCGCGAGAGAGCGAGTATTTTTATTTATGGACTTTGCCTGTCCGTGTGCGTCCTGGATAGAATAAAAGCAAGTCAATAATTTAACTTGCAGACTGTGGAGAAAAGACAATAGCGCAATGAGCCAGACATTTAATGGGAGTAAATTGCTGTTATTACGCGTGAGAATTCTCCACTCGATTTTCCCTGTTCCTTTCCCTCCCTCTCAAATAATGTGTACACCTTGTGTTCGTACCCCTCCGTGTTCTGCAGAGACAACGAGTGCGAGTGTGAATTGATGCCAGAGAAATGTGAAACTCAGGATTCGTACACTGAAGATACTACTTTTACCCAGTTTTCTAAAAGTTTGGATCAATTGCAATTGCAAGCAGCGTGTATAACCTTATTTATTTGATTCCTGATTATGATTGTGACCCTAGCAATTCTTGATGGAAAATCCCTGCCCAAAATATTTTCTATTTCTCTTTCTCTCAATCAATTATCAACTGAAGGTTTTCCGTCTCTTAGAAAAATAACTACCCCCGGTTTCAACTATCCTGAGAGGATTCTACAAAAATTAGAGAATTTGTCCAAGGAAAAAGGGATTCACTGGAATCAAGTGACTGGATAACACGGTGAGACTTGTACTTTGTACAAAAGTCGAAGTTTTACAGACAATTTCCAAAAATTCGACAATGGTTATCGTCGTAAAAAGGAAAGGAAAAGACAGAATTTTTTTTTTGTCTTTGCCTTGTAAGAGATTGTGTCATGTAGTCAAAATTCAAGGTGTGTCTGTCTCTTCAGCCCCCAAGCTGGAATAGTTTTCCGTTTTCTACGGATAGAACCAGAGAGAGAGAGAGAGAGAAATGATGGTCTTCGTAAAACCCATAGCATATCTACGGTCTATATTCTCTATAACATTCATTTCATTCCTCATCCCTAGTACTATCTGTATATTTGGCTTTTTCCCCTCTTCTTCTCTCATATGTGTATGTATGTATATGTATATGCAGTTGGGTAGACATAGGAATCCCGAAATCCACAAGAATTCATTCAAATACTTACGAGTATAGAACAATGTTAACTTTAGGCAATTGGAAACTCTTAACTCCTTCAAGTCTACGATATCGGATATGTACGTGTAGGTACGTAAAAACTATATGAAATATCCGTATATACGTTGATTGGCCTATAAACTATAAACTTGGACTATAGGAGGTCCGGGAAATATTTGTATATTTTATTCCTTCCTCATAAGGCTCGGTGTGTACGAACGTTCTTCGAACGTTACATAGTTATCGGTCAGAATGTGGAATTTGTTTAAGTGATTTAGCGAAGGCAAATTCAAAAATATTGACTAGATTACATAATATTTTGTGTGTAATTCGTCTAGCTCAAGTATAAACATGTGAGAGTTAAATACAGTGTATGTACGATACATTGACAAGGAAAACCAGGACTTTTCTTTAGCTGGTACAGTATTTTTATATGGACTACGTGTATGGTTTTTGTACTCTAGGATTTTTACAATTGCAATTGAGAGTCCGTTCGTCGCCTCACTCTTACTTATATATACTTGGCTTTCTTTCTTTCTGTTCCCTTTTTTTTCTGCCGCGGATTAAGGCAAGAGGATAAAAAAAAAACTTTTTTTCCCCTTCTTCTTCGTCTCCTTTCTCTTTTCTCCCCACACCGTCTTTTTTGGCAATTTTTCCCTTTTATTTTCGATCATGTCCTCAAGCGTTTTTTTCCTTGCTTCAACAACCACCCAGTCGACCGACCAGCAACTGATATACACACAATGCACACAAGTCTCCATCTCTCTCTCTCTATACCATATACAAATCGTCTACATATGTACATGCAGAGACTCAACCATCCAAACCAACATTCCTCAATTGCAAAACTCTCCCATTTCTTCGCCCTCCTGGTCTTTACTATATCTCTTACTCATATATATTTTGTACATCCTCCTCAGGACTCCTCATCTTATTTCATCAGCAAGTGTCCTTGTTTAATAAAGTGGAAGTCGAGCAAGATCATCTCAATCTCTCCTGATTCTCCACCAGCAGTTACTCTCAACTCACATTTAATTCAAATTAAAATCAGACATAAATTTTTTACCCAAAAGTCGTCGAATCCTTCAAAATGAAATCAAACTTTAATAGAACCTTTGCTTAAAATTCTAGGAAATTGAAAGTTATGAAACTTTACCCTGAAGTGTGTGGTATAGGGAAAAGCTTTGAGTTTTTATCATTTTCTTGTTCATTTTCAATTTTGCACAGGTTCACATTTGGTTCCAGTATACAAGAAATTCATTCATTGATAAATTGTGTTTGTACTTTATTTGTGTATGTTATGGTAAGTGGGACGGAGAGAGAGAGAGAGAGAGATGACATGATAGGGCACCGTGTGTGTATGTGGGTTCCTTCAATTTCTGCCGAGACATCCTTTCCGCTTTATGAAGTCGCTCCTCTCCTATTTAATCGTCACTAATTGTTTTCAAACAGTGCATTAAGCAAAAGCAAAGTGAAATAAGTAAACGAACCATATCATGAGTATCCTATGACAGACTCATATTCACTTCCCTCCCCTTCCTTCCTTCCTCTATACAACGGAATATGTATGTTCATACTTTTTTCCCCCCTACATATGACTTTCCTTTACCATTTTCTAGTTCACTATTCCCATTCCCAGTAATGTGAACAGTTTATTACTAACTAGTACAGAGTTTGCAGGTACATTCATGGATACATTCAGTTTCAGTCTAGTTATAGAATTTTCATGTGTAGTCTGTACGATATATCTGTAGATCTGTGTAGATCACATTGCATCTCCACCAATTTTCCCTTTACCTTTACCTTTATATCTGTGTATATAGTGAGTGAAGGAGGAATAAACTCTCATGTTGGGACACATAAAAGCTCATTGTGACTGTGACTCTGGTTAGTTTCTCGCTCCTTTCGTTCCCCTTTCGGTTTCCATTTGGTTTGGTTTTGGTTTTTTGGTGGAGGAGAGAATTGAGAGAGAGAGAGAGAGAGAGAGAGAGAGTGGAGACTCGCAATGTTTGTATTTAAACGTGTATGTAATGTAAACATGAGCATTAGCCCGCGTAAGTGACTCTGTGCTCTCTGTTCTCAAAGCATTACGGTCATCCATCAGCAATGTCGTTCTCAGTTGAATTTGTAATGTGAAACTCTGTCTCTCTCTTTTGTACCATTTTGTACGTGAATAACAGGAGGAAAAAGCTTTAGTTGTTGTAGATGAACGTACATAGATAAATTCATACGGAGTATGCATTTTCAGTCTCCTCATGCAGTTTCCAACGGCAAATTTCAAACAATGTGCAAATTTGTTTTCTTTCCTTTCAAATTATAATAATTCAACCAATGCATACAAATACAAATAAAGTCTAATTTGTTTTACGAAATTATAAATTGAATATTTAGGAGAAGGGAAAACAGAAGAAGGTGAAGCTTGAACTAAATGATTAACAATTTCAATTTTTTTTTGCCTTCATGGCTAAACTATTTTCATTAACTACAACTGTAATTACGAGCTTGTTTCATGTTGTGAAATGAAAATGATGAATGATGTAAAGGGATTTTGAGATAATAATGACCCAAAGTGGAAAAGAGTTAAAAATGAATAGGGAGCACACAATGGTCCAAGTAATTACTCCATATACTTTGTTCCAGCTCGTCTTTTCCCCTTAATTCTGCTAGTAAGTACTTACTATTAGTGCACGTACTTGTAAAAAAAAAGAAGCGCTTCCATTAAAGATCAATTAATTAGACCCCCGTGTGGGAACCTTTCACCCACTTTAATTCTAATGTTAATAACAACACTTTTTGTGAAT
This sequence comes from Gisinianus flammeolus, assembly GCA_034699125.1. Classification (NCBI taxonomy): domain Eukaryota; kingdom Metazoa; phylum Arthropoda; class Collembola; order Symphypleona; family Katiannidae; genus Gisinianus; species Gisinianus flammeolus. The sequence goes on along the minus strand of JAIUND010000951.1, from coordinate 3,905 downwards.
TGGAGAGACGTAAGAAAACGGAAAGTATTACGGGCTCAAGAATGGGAAGAGGATAGTTAATCTAGTGAGCTGCTAACGATAAGGAAAGGGAAACTGTAAACCAATATTAGGTTTTCCAGTTCTAGGATATTTTTCTCCACGTAAAGACACCAGCACCAGCCAACCAACCACACACAGACACACACATACAGATATTATCAAATATCCTCCTCTATCAACAATACATTACAGCCACAGTCTTGTATTATTACAGCCACCCATTGTATTGTATTGTTCTCGTCGTCGTCGTCGTTGGTGAGAGAAATGAAACATATGTTTCCTCTTCTTTACTCTCTTACTTTCCCACTTTCCTCTCTCTCCTTTGTTGGTTTTCTTTTGGATTTAGATTTGAGATAGGATTTCCCTCGAATTTCCTGGATACCACTCACAAGAATATCTATCATATCATACTTGAGCAAGTGAGATGTTCGTATTCCGTTTTCATATATTGATTTGTAAGAGATACATCACAAATTCACATACGTACCTTACATGACTAGTTTATTGTATCTGTACATGTAGGTTCTCTATATTATATTCCAAGAGATTTATTAGACGGACGGGGGGAAATGGTATAGAATATATATTCTTCTGATGTATTCAAAATTCACTGTATCCTAGTTGAATGCGTAAGGAGTAAGAAGTTCATGATCAAGAAAGAACGGGATCATAATATAATATAGTTAATGTAACGAACGACCCAAGTTTTACACAATTCAATTCTTCACCATTTCCGACTTGAGACTATACTTTCAAGACAAGTATTGGACACAAAAGGAGAAAGTGACGAGAGTTATATGTAAGAAAATGAATGTTATATCGTAGTTGGGCGGTCGTGCATACGGTCGTAATTAAGTGGCGTTAATTAGATGAGAGTGAAAGGAAAAGAGAGAGAGAAAGGCTAAGTAGGAAAAGAACCTTTCACTTTTACACGATTTCCCTGTGCAAGTCGATGTGTGTGTCCGTGAATGTGTGTGTGTATGTGTAAGATATGTGTAGGAGATTGAAGGGAAGCAGAAGGGGGGAAAGATTTTTCACTCTTTCACTCACCGCCCGAGACCCTCATAAATCACCTATTTCTTCCCAAGTTTAACTGTCAATCAAAATTCCTCGATTCCTTTGTTTCCACTACCGGCGTCCCTCTTTCTCTTTCCATGTGCTCTTTTCTCTCTCTCTCTCTCCCTCCTTCTCATCTTCCACTCTTCATTCCCATACTACAATACTACTACACTTTCCCAAGGAGACTCAATCAATGAATCAAAAACTACGTCGCTCATTCTGATTCCGAGCTCCAGCTTGTTCAACACACTATAATAATCAAGTACATACTATTATGCGAGTATGTACTACTTCATTTGATTCTACACTCTGAATTGCATTGTACATTACCGTGCGAACAATATTCGGCTGTGGTTGTGCTTTTTCTTTGAGCTTTGTCGCCTATCCCGTTCAAATACAAACACAAAAGTTCAAAGTTCAATTGAAGGAAATCAAGTTTGTTCTCTCCCTCTCTCTCTGAATCGAGAACAAGGAAGGTTGTTATTGTTTATTTTCTAGACAAATATGACTCAAAGTTTGTCAACTGCAGTCACGTTGAAAGTTGCATGAACAAAATAGGTTGACATTAAATAATGCCAACGATATTTTAGCCACATTATTTGCGGATAGTAAATTTATAACAAAATCCTTTTAAGCATATTGATACACAAATGTGTTAATGTACGTGCACGCTGTTGTAAAATAAGAATAAATGGGCATAAGATATAAGTTGAAGTCAAATCAGGGTTGTTTTAAAGGTTATGGTGTGGGATATGTTGAAGGCATTTCTTTGTCATGGTGGTAAATATTGTAGAAATTTTGTTTATCAACCAAATGAAATGGTAGTGCGAGGGACCAAAAATAAAGTACCTGACACAATCATGTCGCCTTTCTCCGTCGTCCAGTAATTTATAGATTTAGGATGAGCTAGACAATGACAATGACAATGACCCACACAAAGTTTTTCAATTAAATATCAAACATTTCAAATTGAATCACATGAAATAATTTATCAGAAACTTTCTCGAACCTTCTGTTTGGCATTCGATTGTGACATCTTGACCCAAATATGCTCCTAAAATAAACCACACGGTACACAAAATGAATCGAAATTTGGAATGTAAATAGGAGAAATGGAAGGAGAAATACCTTCAAGTTGATGGGGAATGGTCATCATTGGGGGAAACTGGACTTTTACTTCGACACGTTTACTAATTGACGGGGGAATACCTAGAACAAATAAGGTTCTTTGTTTATACACAGTTTTCGTACGGATTCAAGAGATTCAATAGTGAAATTGTGATAACATTTTTGTTTGAGTACCGTTCGAGGCTATACACAAATAAGCTCCCTGTAAATCCCCCAAAAAAAGATGATGATGATTTTCAAAATTTCCCGTGTACAAAATACTAGAAATAAATGTATGTACATGTAAATTAGTATTTAAAGGGGGAAATGAGATGTCATACCATGTGAAGTCGAGATATCTTCACGATAGGAAAAACCTCCCCGTCAATCACGTTCACTATTCAAACAAAGAAACAAAATAAAATAATAAATACCTATATTCTGTAGACACACACACACATTTACCTGAGCAATAAAATGGAAACTGTGTCTAATTACATCATCATTTTCTAATGTACAGATCGATAATTTCTCAGTTCCATCAATTTCACAACTCTTTACTTACTTGTGTTATCACAAGTTTCTACTATACAAAGCTCAAAACTTTTCAATTGAATATCCGATATTGAATTCAATATCGAGTCCAAATGAAAATCCGTTGAGAAAGTGAAGATGTACACACTTTCACTCCGTTCATCATTCCCCGTTGCTCATTTATTAATGGTAATTGAATTTGTGCCCGATGATAACTCTTAATTCTGGATTCATAGAATAACTTTCAACATTCAGACATGCTTGATATTTTTATCATTCAAGTCAATCACAACCTTTTCTTTTATTTCCTCATCAAATTCCATAATAATATTTCAACTTTGAAGCTTTTTTCTCACAGTCAGTTCACCAAAAAATCAAATTATCTACGAGTGTTTTTATTGACAACAGTAAACAGAGGGGGGGGGGGGGCAAACAAAAGACCCGATGAAATGTGACGACCAGAAAATGTTACAAAATTATCCTCATCACAAATACACAATTTCATACGATTAACTAATTTTTTTGTGATTGTATATCGTAGATACCCATAATTTTCGGGACAAAAAAAAATACCACCGAGTGCTCGAGAGAAAAAAACAAATACAACCAGAGAACTTATTGCAAGATTATGCTGGACGCTGCTGAGTAGAGGGTTGAAATATTATGGGAATGAATAAGAAATGGAGGGAGGGGGAAAAAGGTATAAAAGACAAGATGATGAAGACATACGGAGATGCATGTACTCACAATTGAATCGGACATGGAGAGACTTGAGCATGTCATAAAACGGAAACCACTTCAATTCCCTGTAACCAACTCACAAAAAAGACTCTCCTCGGGTACGCATTTCCAATATATATGAACACTGACATATGGGATATCGTTCTGTCCAAAGAAATTCCCTCTCTTTCTTTCTCTCTTTCTCTCTCTTTCCATCACTCGCTATGCATGTGCATGTTCCTCTCAATCGTGGAAAATCAAGTAAAAGTCAAGTTGCACTCGTCCTCGTACACACTGGTCACTCAGGGTTAGAGTTACATCACTAGAACGGAAACTAAAGAAATACTCGAAGCTCCCAATGTATCCTTCTGCTATCTATACATTTATCTAGTTATACATACAGAGATTGCATTTCTTTTTGACTTTGTCAGCCTTGGGGGGGGGGG
>JAIUND010000950.1:0-46543 GCA_034699125.1 Gisinianus flammeolus | reverse complement strand
TAATGTAATTTAAATCAGAGAATGTCATTGAAAGCATGGGATTGTAATTCAAAACTGTTATACAATCCCTGGGACTCCATTGTATAGGGGACTCTATAAAATAGAGGGAGTCTATTCTAGTTTATACGGTATCACTTTTTTTGCTGAATGTAAAAATTATCTATTCGTCCACTATTCGTCTAATTTCATTTAAGTATGAATGCTTGTACGTAATTCAATATTACCTATAATGTATGTGATTAGCACTAAATGCATATGAATAAGGGTAACTCTAATTTATTTATATACTTCAAAATTAAAAAAAAGAACATTATATGTATAGTTCTGATACAAGAGAGAGACTATCATATCTATATATAAATATGTACATACAAAACTGCAATGGAAAAGAAACTTACGGTTCGTAATACACTGGGATGTTGGTAAAATTTTGATAAGATGTTATACATAAATTATGATTTGTATAAACTTTTAGACAAGTTGGATACCTTTTTAAATAATCAAAAACTAAAACACTTTGCTGTTTGTTGAAATTTCGACAGGAAACAAACTGTAAATAAATTGACACAATTATTTTGGAAAATAATAAAACAGGTTTTTTTAACGTAAAAGATTCTCTATGGCCTGGCTCATAGCATGCCGGTTTTTGAAATCAAACGAAATTTTTTCTTTTGGCCAAATTGTTGCTATATTTATTTAACTATCTCTCCTCTGTACTTTAAGCTCATGTTGAAACAAGAAGCATTATTAATTTAATTAAGTTGTGCATTTCAATATAAAGAGAGACAGGGTTTAGCCGTTGAAAAGCATTGTCATTGTATTTCCGGTAGCTTTCATCAACTTCTTGATATAATGTCAAACTTTAACTTTCCTCAGCCCTCCTTCGTAGGATTTGGCAATCCATCAACTGCTAACCCTGCAACTTCCGCAGGTAATTCATAGTTCCTAGAATAATGAATATAATAATTGTGGATTTTGGTTAATAGTTGTCCATAAGTCTATGATGTATATATTTATGACTTATTTTACATGTCAAAAACAGGATTCTCGTTTGGGCAACCGACTTCAACGGCTCCGACAGCTTTTGGTGGTGGGGCGTTTGGTAGTACTCAAGCAGCTCCGGCGGCTTCCACAGGTCCGTATATAATATAAATCCAATTTTTTTGTAATATCATTCTGTTGCACAACATTGTTGTTTTAATGTATTTTTACTGTCTATCGTAAAGGTTTTTCATTTGGACAACCAACTGCAACTTCAGCTGCTCCAACAGCTTTTGGAGGATTTACTGCAGCAGCAGCCCCAGCATCAACGGGTAAGACGTGATCTAATTGTTTCATATGAAATATGTTGAATGGAAAAAATTATTCAAAAAAAATGTAATTACATTTGAAATAGGATTTTCATTTGGGCAACCCACAACATCAGCTCCAGCTTTTACTGGATTCGGATCCACATTAGGAACGACAACATCTGCTCCTACAGGTGAAACACTTCTGTCGCATAGTACTTAAAAAACTTTAATAAAACAAGGGAAAAAAGTATGGACACTCATAGTTGCTGTTTTTTTTAATGTGTTTTTAAAGGTGGTTTTTCATTTGGTCAACCTGCCCCTGCCACAGCAGGTTTCAGTGGATTTGGGGGAAGTGTTACGGCACCAGTTTCTAGCGCCGGTAACCATTTTTTGCATAATGATATAGTTTTAGATACTTTGGCAAAAAGGGTTTATAGTATAAACTTTATACATCTTAAAGTGTTGTATTATTTCTATAATATTTATATTATTTATAATATTATTGTTATTATGATAACTCAGGTTTTTCATTTGCACCCACTCCAGCTCCTGCCTTTGGAAATTTCGGAAATTTCGCTGCACAACCTGGTACAATTTCAAAATTTGATTTATATTCATTTTATTGGTTATTTGTGCACATTATACTCAAGTTGTCTTCTCATATTATTTTTTAAAGGACAAACATCTTCAATATTTGGACAACCACAGCAGCCCATGACATTATTTGGTCAACAACAACAACTGCAACAACAACAATTACAACAGCAACCCCAACAAATAGATGAAAATCAAGCTTTATATCAATCTATATTTCAAGTTAGTAAGTTTGGAGACGAACGTGATACAAGCTTGGCAAGATTAAATTATTTACAAGCGTGTTGGGGCTGCGGAAAAGGATTTTATTCTCAAGCATTTCCACGTAAGTACAATGGACCAAATTGTATGTTCGCAATCTATATTACATAATTTACTACAACCGAGTTTAAACTTTAAAGTTATTTACTCTTCCTACATCATTAAGTGTTAAGATTGGAATAACTAACCATGTAATTCTCTTTTTTCAGCCGTGACCTACACGCAATCAAATCCTTTTTATAGATTCAAAGCTGTCGGCTACGCTTATATATTTACCGATAATAATGAGGATGGTAATATTATGTTGCTGATTAAAAAACCACAAGCTAAATTAGAGGCGGAAGAAACACAAGTAATAGCATCATTACAAACAATGATTGCTCGACCACATATACTTTTCAAAATTACTGGACTTAAACCCACGGGAGAAGATGTGACTCAAGTTGTACTACATGCTGAAGACAAATCTACATTGAGAAGAATACCGGCGACGGACTTGGTGAGCTTTTTCTCACAGCCACATTTGAAACCGCAATTAGATAATTTGGCAGTGACTGGAATGTCTGCTAAAGTAAGGCCAAGTCCTGAACAACTCAAGCGATATTTGGATAGTCCACCCGAAGGTATTGTATTAAATAAATTTATTTAATTGCATATTTATATTTACGTAAATATATAGCAGATATTTTGAATTATCAGTGTGTGTAATCTGTCATGAATCAATCAATTAAATTAATCAGTTAAATTTACTGCATATTTTAAATCGTACACAGGTATAGATCCTAGAGTTTGGCGTAAAGCCCAGGAGGATAACCCGGATTCCTCTAATATGATTCCAGTTCCCATTCTAGGTATAGAATCCCTTAAAAGTCGCATTCATTGGCAACAAGTAAGTATTAATAAATATAATACATACATGTGTATAGTGTATACTTGTATACTAAAGCAAATCATGACGTTTATAATAAGAGTTCTTCTTCTTTCTCTTCTTCTGAATATTAGTGTTAAAGATGACAACAAACTTATTTTTAAAAAATCTGCGTTTTTTGAATTATTTCTAGAGTGAAACAAATCAACATCATGTAAGACTGGGTATGATATCTGATGAAGTAACAAATCTTCATAATCGTCACTCTAATATTACAGCAGAGCTTCAACAATTAAGAAGAAAACATGCGGAATTATCTCACCGTGTTCTATCCGTAAGCTACATATACTTTATTTCCAATAAAATAAAAATGAAACATTTCATAGTATTTTGAAAAGGTGTCTATGAAGTCATGGTGTAAGTAGGTATTATTTTCAAAATGTTATTATTATAATTTCAATCTCACAGGTAATTGTGCGTCAGGAAATGACAAGAAAGCATGGAATGACAATTCAATCAGAGGAGGAACAGCTGAAAGAGCAACTTGAGAAACTTGATGAAGAATTAAATTCTCCAACACAGTTCAAAGGAAGATTGAACGAATTACTGTCTCAAATCAGATTACGCAAATCTGAAAATGAGACACGAGGAATGACACGATATTCAATTGACCCAACAGCATTAGTTCAAATTAAAGAATTTTTAATGATGCAACAAGAAAGCATCAAACATTTAGTTGATACTTCCAAAACGGATTTGGAGAATGTTCATGCTATTTTGAGCAGTGCCTCAAACATGATAAAAGCCACGAAAAAATAAAATATTCACAAGGTTATTTTATTCCACTTACTTTTTTTTCTACTTTGTATTATAGTGTACTTCTACTACTAAAAAATACAAATTATTTATGTGCAAATCACACACATTTTAATAGTGATATAAAAAATATTCTTATAATTTTTAATAAATATTATATGTAAGTACTATATCATATGTAAGTACTATACTACGACTATAATAAATATTATTAATTTTGCCGATTTGATAATTTTCCGAACTTTCACCTTCATAGAGCAAATCATGACAATTCAAACAATAGGAAATGACATTTTCCTTATTATCCGTGGATTATTTTAAATTAAAATTTAAGTGAATATTTAAGAAATTACTTACTTTAGATAAAAATCCTCTCATCTAAATGCATTCAGGTTTTCGGTCTATGTTTGCAATGATTTGGAGACGGGAAAGTTTACATGCAAATCGTCGATGTAATCCTGAATGCATAACGAACTTGAGGCGAGTTAGTTGTGCAATACGTATCGTAAAATTTGTAAATTAACTGACACTTAAGTACGATTACAATAAATTAGCTATAGGTATATACTCATATTGCATAAATGTGTGGTCTCATTGGTACTATGATAGCCGTAAAAAAATTGGAAAATTTAAGGAAATGATTTGAAGATTCAATATTATGTATACAGTATATACTCAAGTACATTTACATTTTAAATTAGCCAACACAATACACAACTAACATGCATAATCAAGTCTTCTTTTCTTTTACCCTTTCATTGTTTCGACTCTGAGATAGCATAATATATGATAAATTATTAGTATAGGTATTCAACATCATTTCAGCAGCACTATAATATAAAGAATGTAATGCAAATTGCCCTACCCAGAAAATCAACATTATTTTACCAAATACCTGAAATGCATTTACACTTTACTCGTCTGACAGCGGCGAGTGGTCATTCTTTAAAGGAAGAATTTTATGTTCATTTCTCCTTGAAAATTCTTGACAAATCGTTTATATTGCGTGTATAGGACATATATACACAAAATGGTACAATTGAATTTTGAATTCCTCTTGTTTTGTATAGGCTGAGTAGAGAATCATTCTCTGAGAACGATCGCAAAATTTTAGCGACAATGCAGGGCAAAAAAGTTTCTTTGCAAATTCTCTGACATGAAATTCCTTACAAGTTCTTATCCACATTGTATATAAAATATGATATAGTTAAGTGAACAAACAGTTTTTTGTTCATTTGACTGCCAATTTCGTACAAATGCCATGAAATTCGGGAACCAACCAATAAAATATATGCCGTCTGTATAATAGCATGAACATATAATGTAATCACTTTGTATACACAAAATGTGCATGACAGAAAAATGTTTTCGTATTCCTTTTTTTCCCCTTTAGAATTACTGATAGAATATCTATATACCATATGTCCAATTTTCAAAACATCGTACACGTACGTAATTAATCATGAGGGTAAATTAGTTTCAGTCTCAATAAATTGTAAAAATTAAAGCGGAATCTATAGAGTACATATCTATCCACGCGTTCATAATAGATTAAGCATATATGTATGTAGTAGGTATACATATATCCTAGTACATATTCGACTTTTGGATGTATTTGTGGACACATTTTACTATATGTACACGCACACACCAAAAGGGGAAATTGTTTGTAAAAATGAAAGTAAAAGTGCAAATATGTATATATACAAATCACTTCCCCTTCTCCTTTCGATATATTTATAGAATATATATATATACATACGCATATTAAATATTATTGTAATCATCATTTACAATGGACTGGGGTGAGCAGTATGGAGGCTTAAACATTTCTATTTCATATACAAAAATGTCTCTCTGCATGTATTTTAGGCTATGGCTATACAAAGTATACAATATATATGTACTACACACTGTGTAAACAAATGTAGGTATATCTATAATGGATATATAGAAATTCTATAATAGAATTATGAGTAATAGATTTAATTTCCCTAAAAGCTGTCTCATGACTTTCCATTTTTCTAAACTGGTTTTCGGATGGCCCGAATTTAACACAAACTTTTACTTGTATTTAATTATATAATCATGCAGTGACTGATTATCAATCTATCTGTATTATACCATATAAGCATTGATTAATAACTCTTATGAGTATATGGACTAAGAATTCCTATCCAAAATTGTGAATGGACATATTATACAAATATATCATTTTGACTCGTCATGCAGTTCTGAGTCAGAATTCTATAGACAATTAAATGAATGCGAGTAAAATATGTCGTTATATCTGTACCGATTTGTGATGGTCACAATCAGCAATAGTACCTATACGCCTGATACGCTACAGTTATGTACAAACGACGTGTGTGTGTACGTTATTATTACCTATGTGAATATATGTACATGCAAAATACCCAAGTTAAATTCCTTGTATCTCGGATCTCATCACCATACCATCAACATCATTATTAAATAGTTTCTTCATTTTGAATAAGTATAGGTATACTTTACTTACATCTTTACATCTTTTCGTATTTGATTTTTGTCCTTTGTGTATAGTCATCTTTGAGTAGTTGGTTGGTTTCCTTTATACTGACAATGTGATTCCATTCAGTCTCTCAACAAGCCATTACGGATAGCTATTGAGTATATTGTACATCTGCGAGTATACACATTACGCTTTGAATTAAACTGTTGTTGAATGCAAATTACCAATTACTACCACTAATACTTGTGGACCACAAGTTGTGGTGGAACAGTCAACGAGACGCAATGTGTGTAAATGTGTGTAAAGCTATGTACTCACAATCAGATTCATGAATAAAACAACTATCAAAATGCAGCCCAACCCCAACAAAGATGCAAATAAAAGTGCATTTCTCGCTTCAGACTGATTAGCATGCGGAAGACTGAAAATATTTTCGCCGTATGATTAGTTTGCACAGTTGAACATGTGAAACCAAAAATGCAATGATGTTACACAATACGTATATATATATATATACATACATACATACTTAGGTATGTGGGGTGAAAGGTAAAGAGTAAAAGCTCTCTCGACTCCACATGTATAAGAAAACAAAAATTTGAATGACTCCTTTTTTTTATAAAAAATTCCTCCAGAATAACACGGAAACCGCGTTCTTCCTTGATTTATTTTTAAAAACAATACGGAGTATTATATAGACTATAATTTATAATTATTATTAGCTTAAGAAATTATCATGTTGTACATTTGTGTTGTAAAATGGGTTCATGAATTAAAGTAATCGTATAGTTTTTTCTCGACACACTCATCAAAAATATAATATAAAAATTTCATACGGTACAAAAGTCTCGTGTGGATTAATTATGATACTCTTATTGTTTGTGAATTGCGATCCTTGCATGTTGTTGTTCGGAGTTTGATTGCAGAGAGAGATTTTGCAGTGTAATCAGCAGTCGCTATATTGTGCAGTTAATTTTGAGTTGAGCTTTTTTGATTCTTGAGTAGATTTTACAATATCTATTTGGCGTCGTCATCAAACCACTTTTCACTGTTATGGGGGAAAACAAACAGAGAAAAATGTATAAAACACAAAGGTATATCAATTAAACTTGCATGTGGACTGACTATATAGAATTAGATTGGTAAATTCTATACATCAAAAAATGTTGAAAAAGCATCTTGCAGACAAAATCAATCTGGCACGATTATATAAAAAAATTTGAGGGTAAAGTTGTAAAAACAAACTTTACCGAGGTTACACAGCTACAGCTATATAATGTGTGCATTTAATGGATTGAGAAAAATGTGGTCGAATGTTCATTGTTCATTTCATCGTATAAATATGTGAATAAGAAGAGTTCGTCACTGATGAAATTACTTGTTTTGATAACCAAATCAAATGCTTTGTTGACATCAAAGATCTTGATCAACAGTAATATGATTAGGGATTTGTATAAATTCATATCAAGTTTAAATTTTATGGGGCAACGCGTGCCCATCAATGAATGAATATACAAAAACGGAGTACGTTGAGCTCTTTTTTCATCACTCGTTCGTGCCGCATAAACGGTACAAGAAAATGTTTACATACATATACACAACACATATATATATGTATAGTTGCGTGTCTATACGGAATGAACCGGTTGGATGAGACGACGAGACAAACTACTCACCATTTCATAATCGTCTTACATAATACTAAATGAAATAATTAACATAATAATTAACATAATTATTATTATTATTATTTCACTTTTCAAGTGTCTCACAGAATGTTACGTTATCTTACATATAAGGTGTATAGTATATGTTGTGTACATAGACTATTGAATTTCAATTTGTACATGTAAATTGCTAAAGTACTGATAATAACGTAAGTATAACCAGGACATGCAGAAGAATCAAAATGAAAATTATTCTTACCATCCTACAACTTGCTCTGGGTCCTCACATTTGAAAGTACTTTCTTGGTACACTATAGTGAAAATTTGTTTTAGAGACAATCATTAGATGTTTACTTAGTTATGAAACATTTTTCTTCTGTTTAATTAGATTCAATTATCATAAACAATATATATATGTAATTAATTACCAGTTCCTGGTGGGCATGAGCCGAGCTGGGGTTGAATTCCATTTCTGCAAATGTAGAATTTCTGACAGTCCTCAGGATGAGCGTAAGTTGGGTGAGGAAGTGGACGTCCATTCGCTGCAAGAACCTCAGTATCGGGGCAACTTTTTTTTTCAAGAAAAATAGAAGATATCATATATTTTTATTTTACTACTTTCAAAATAAATATAATTATATACTTATGTCCATCATTTTATTATTACCTGAAACCATCAGCCAATTTTTCTAAGAGTTTCAAAAAAAAAAACGTTGTTTAAAGTCCAGTCGACACAGGATTCAAAGAAGATTTATTCCGTGCAATTTACAACAAATGACAAAAAGTACATACCTTTCTTTCGGTTTTCCTTCTCACATCCCTTCCGTTGTGCACTTTCGGGCCATGTGCATGTGCCTTGGTAATCATCGTAGATGAGACCACTGGGGCAGGTGACAGAGTTTGGTACACCTAATTAAGAAACGGACGCATTTTACGTTTCTAAATAACTTTCGGGTAATCTTGTACATATACAGAATTGCGAGTACACGATTAAATAATAAACTTACCATCGACGCAATTATAAAATCGGTCGCAAACTTCGGGGTCTTCATTACTGAAATATCCGTTTTTTCGTGGGCACTGAACTGTGGATTGAGCTGCTTGTAATTCCGTTCGATCACCGCAGTCAACTATATATATTATACGAAATTTTCAGAAAAATAAGTTTATGTATATATGTATGGGTATGTGTTTAAAAGTCAACAAAAGAGAAGTTTTCTTAGAAAATATACCCGAGAATGGAAGATCGCAACGTTCGTGATTTGGGCTCTTCACTTCAAACAAAAGTCCATCAGGGCACAATTTCTCTTCTGGTTGAGAGTCAGCACACTGAATAAAAAGGTATTTCTCTCTGTATAAGATAACTGGACGATAATAATAAATGATAAAAATATGAACGATATAACAATTAAGAATAACTATATAAATATAAACAAACCTCATAATATTTATCGCACTGCTTCGGATCTGGAAAGAATCTAATTAACATTCATAAAATATAAGTAATAATTATTAATTATTTAAGAAATCATTACAAAATTAGTTAAATTAAAAATTCAATTGAGAATACATACCCATTATTCTCGGGACAAGTAAAAGCAGCCGCAGTAAAGCCAACTATATTAAAGGTAAACACCAAAAAACATACAAAATTATAGTTTCAGTTTTGGAAATATCTGCAGAAAATAACTGAATTTCAGTTACTGAAAACTATCGTCAAAACCAAATGTTTTCAGACAATGATGCAGAGAGAATTCTTTACGCCTAATAAGCGTCGCTTTTATCGTTAATACTTTTGCCTGTAAATTTAGAAAAATCACACTCGTGTATATATGTTTTGATTGAAGGAAAATGGATAATGTTTTACCAAGGGCCGCAAAGTAGAGGATCGTTTTGAACAACATATTAGTGAGTTGATGCACGGGAGAAGTGTAACTGACAATAACGAAGAGACTGCATCAAGCTCAAGTGAAATTTTCTTGAGAGCCACCAAAAAAAGGTGGAAAGTAGGGTAAGGTGTAAGGGTGATTTTCCTCATTTTACACACAGACACATATATACACATACACACAAGTTACAAAAGTACGCACACACACACACATGCACTTTGTATAGTACATGTACAACAACATTATAGTTCACAGTAATTACCCTTGGTCATCGTGTATAAATAATTACAAAGGAATAAAGGATTCATGTCAATTCATATACATGAGATTAAATAGATGCATACAGTATAAAAGTACTTACACCCTCTGTACTCTGTGTAAGTACTTATATGAAGAGAATACATAGAAAAATATAGAGAACAGCAGAGAGAACCGCAATATTTTTTTTACGAGATACAAATCAGCAAATAATAACTCAAAAGAAAAGGCAACATCATCTTACCCTTCCGTAAAGATTGAAGACGAAGTCCTCATCATCATCGTCTTCGTCTGTGTACTAAACATCCGACCCCACCTTGCCTCTGGTCATTAACCACCATCACCATTAACACATCAGACACATTACCATTTCATCAGTGACAAATCTTACATACAAATATACGATATGTATATATATAAAATATGGTACATACAGTACATTTATTTTTATTACCCTTATCAGGCAAAATTTCAAAGAGTTGTAACTCGCCCTGTACAATCCCAAAAATATTTATCTATAGAAGATGAAAAGGCAAAAATATACGAATGTAAAAGAATACACGAAGCGCATTCATACAGAAATCATACGTAGCTTCTATATATATTATGTACTTATGTATAAGCAAAATACATTTTTTCAAAGTAATAATGTGGTAGTTAAAGAATACCCACAAACACATTGGCAAAGCAAAAATCTGCATTTTTTACCTAACAGATTCAACTTGTAAGCAGTTTCAATGTGCTGTTGTACAGTTGTACACACACTCACAGCCTGCGTGTTTGTCGACTGTATTGGCAATTGGTATAGTGTGTAAATTGTAAATACAGACTGAACTATACAGAGAGTGAAGTGTAAAATAGAGTAATAAACATCTATTCTGTATATGTATGTACCTATGTGCAAAAAGATGCATGGTGATTCGAAAATTAACTATACAAAATCATGTACATTGCTTTCAACAGAGAAATACACATTGTATATGCAATTATTGTATTTATTTTTCTTCCAATTTCAAATAATGAAAATGTGTAAACGACAAATATAATTAATATGCCTGTTAAACGTTTAAACTTGGACGCAGCATCACTAACCCTATAGCTATATTCAAAGAGTTTATTCATTTACTATAGTCATTTTGAAATAAGTAGGTAAGATGTACTTTGGCTTTAGTCAGTTTAGCCCCAAAATCTTATCTCTCTCTACGAAAAACTAAATTGGAATGGAGAATGCAAGGCAAATACGAGTATTAAAGAGAAAGTCGAAAGAGAGAGATTCGAAGAGGGAAACCCCAGTTTGACGTTTACAAGGACGTTTCAAAAGAGAAATTCCCAAAATTCCCATTCCTTTCATATTTTCTGGCTTCATACTCCTAATTACTACATGATTTGAGTCAAACAATATTGAATGGTGATGCTATATTGCTGTCCAGTTTCTTTCCATTTTATATGTCCAAAGTAGAAATCATAGCTACGAGAGCTTTTAAACTTTTTACATGCAAGTATTTATGCTGTTTAATAAACAAATTTTTCCCAACTGTTATTATTATTGCACATATGTCTATGCGTGTTGAATATTTAATCACATTAATTGTATTAGATCAGTCAGCACATTGTTCAATCGATTGAAGGCCACTTAACGACTCCCCAGATAATTTCCATTGATTTTCTGTCCATGTTAAACTATGAAACTTCATCTAGAAATTTGACGACAAATTCTGGATATAGATGAATGTTTTCGAAATCATTGAGAGTTACAAAACCAACTTTCATCGTTTTCAATCTCTCAAGAAATATATACTTTGACAAAATTTTAACAGTATTAACGAGATCGCAAATCATCGAGACTAAATCTTCAAATTTTCTTGAATGTTGAGACAGCTACTGCATTTTCAATCTTATGGCCAAGTTATCAAAAGTTTCTGAGGATGACATTTTTCTTTTAAAATCATCAATATGTTTCTGAGGGTTCAAATACGGTAGTTTTCCACAATTACAATCTTCTCGAACAGCGAGAGCCACGGGAAGTTGAGCCTCGATTTGAGCTTTTCGGGATTCATGATTTGGGTGACTGGATAACCATTCAATTTCGGGTACACCCTTTATTTCGTTTAGAGCACTCATCTTATCCCAAAATATACATCCATGGCGAACATCAAAACATGCCTAAACAGAGGTCAAACAGATAAACATGTACATTTAAGGTCTTCTAAAATGATTATTATTTCATCAATTTCCGTCATGAGTTTTTTCCCCTCACTTTTGCAGCCAATATAAGCCCGACTTCGTCAGCTTCAATTTCCAAAGCTCTTGCGTATGGAAGGGTCACCAAAACATTTCGAACTGTATCAGTAAGCCAACTAACGAAAAGAGCAACAACGTCAGTTGGGAGTACTGCCCATAGCATCGCCAAGGGCAGTACCATAAGTATATCCAACAAATGCATATTGCTTGCATTCTCTGCAAATAAAATAAAATAAAATGAGTCCCATACTTAGTTTGTAGTACTGAGTGATATTTTTGAAACCTTGTACAATATGGACAAGACAAAAAACACACCTGCCCCATGACCAAGTACTGCATGTGCCATTTCGTGGCCTAAAATCACTCCCAATTCATCATCATTCGTACAGATGTTAAGCATACCAGTGAAGACAAAAATATTCCCACACTAATAACGAAAAAAATGAACAAAATTATTGATTTTGTTTTACCTACAAATATGTAAGTTTAGTTACAGCAAGGATTCACTCACAGGTAAAACAAACGCATTCTGAACTGTGTCATCATTAACTACCGTGACTGTCCATTCCTTTCGTCGAATTGGTTCAAGATCTTTATTGGCATTGAGTAGGCGTGTTGCCACTTTAGTCACTCGAGAGTAAATTGGATCACGAGGATTTGCAGGTATTATATTTTGTTTGTACATTTGAAGCATCTATATATGTTGTATAAAATTACAAAAGTCAAATGATATCTAAGTGTATTCTATATAATTACTTCAATAATAGTATTTAATGTTGTAGTATAGTAAGAAATGTTTTTCTTACGACTTCAAATTCTTGTTTGGCGACTTGATCGAATTGTTCTGGGTTGAATGCTACAAACCGTTTCCGGTTAGTAAATGGGGTTTCTTGAATGTGTGTCTCGTGGTAGACGAATAACGCAAATAGAAAAGCGCCGACTAGGCCTATATTTAACAATTAAAAACATCAGTTTGTTATTATACCTACACTTACATGAACAAAAAAGAAATGAAAATGTTTGACGAATTAATGATAATGGTTTTTGCACATAGTATTACTCACCAAAAATATAGTTTATATTCTTTTTCATTCGAGCCTTATAAACAAGTTTCTTTTCCGGAGGAAGATTTAACCACCAAGTTCTAATTCGTCGTCCAAGTAATGCAGCTCCAAATTTTGCGAATCGACTAGCCATTAATATAAGTGCTGGTGGAATAGGGACATTTTGTGGACTTGATGTTCGAAAGGACCTTTGTTGTTGCTGTTTAAATTGATAATTGAAAGTATATGAAAGAATATTTGTATTTGGCTTGTCATGTTTACACAGTTGAGGGAATCTTGCTAGTACTACTGCATTTGGTTTCCCATTGTACTTTTCCTTTGGGATAGTAAATCTTCTTTTGACAGCTTCCAAGTTTTTACAATAACACGAATTTAGATGAAACGTTCTCCGTGGGACGTTGTTATTTGTTAGCTTCAAAATATTTTGGGGAAATTGTCTGAAGAACATCTTGGACGAGATAGTGTAGCTTCTAAACATGATTATATTATAGTCCCAATTTTATAACCAAATATTTCAGTCGTTTCAGGCTGAAACTTTCAGCCGTTTCAGGAATAGGATTAGAAGTAGCAAAAGTATATAGGTCCTTCAAAATGCAACACACACACCAACTTTTGGTTGATTAAACTCTGAAATTCACAAACATTTCACACCATGAAATTAGACCATTTGAAATTAAAACGACATTTAATTAATTACTTAACTACAAAGTTTTCCTCAATCAAGCTGAACTTTTAAATTATAAGTTTTAATACATACATAACATATTATGTATATACTTGATAACGAAATAAAATACTGACATGTTCGCTTTAATTTAAACTACTATCAATGATATATAGTCTATCATTTAACCTAATTTGTAGGAATGTGTAATGACTGCCAAACGTATGTTTTAGACAAATGTTTTACAGTATAAGTATAAAAGTTTGATACTCACCTTCGACAATATTTACACAATTATATAGTTAGCTTACAAACCAAAACTACCTATAGTAGTTTTGGTAACAATTATACGTAGCCTATATGCAATCAAAATACTATAATCTCAAAATTGATGGATGGCCCATCAATGATGGATGGCCCATCAATGATGGGTAATTCACGATGTGAGGACAATGGAAGTAATTGGACAGTCGTTAATTATGATGTCACACTTTAAAATCTTGAAGAGTCACTCTTCCAAGTAATACCTCCAGTTATTTTTACCATTTAAAATTTGTTTTATTTGCCGGAGAGGAATCAGGAATCCTCTCACAGAGAGGATAAATAAAAGATAAATTAAATGCGTGGAGTTCAAAACAATTTCAAAATCCAAAAAAATAGAAATCCTTTTTCGTTTACTATATTTTCAAATTCTTGGGCGAAAGCCTTAAGGCGAAGTAGCGAGAAGCGAGAGAGTTGAGATTACTTGAGATCTGACTTTTGAGTTTGTTATTTTTAGTTTGGATAAATAAGTTTTGTCAAGTGCATGTTTAGTTTGCGAGTGAAAAGTTTTAACGTGTGCTTGAACACAATTAAAAGGGCAATGGGTGACAGCAGTGTCAACGGAAAACGAAACAAGGTCTATACTCTAGCCTTCATTATAAATGAACAAAGTCAGGAAGTTCTTTTGGGTACTTAAGATTTTAACTGTCACCAAACTTACATTGTCTTGTGACAAGACTCTTGTCATTGCTAAACTTTCATACTCTTCATCATTATTAATATGCAAGGTCTTTTTTTTGTGTATTTTTTCAACAGGTTTAAAGAAATATGGATTTGGTAAAGGCAAAATAAATGGGTTTGGAGGCAAATTAAATCCCGGAGAAACGATTGTAGAGGCAACTGCAAGGTATGGGTTAAATTGTGTGACTATACGTAAATAATATGACTGACATTTATTCATTCAATCTTTGTAACATATTTTGTTTTCTAATAGAAAATTTCTATGTATGGCATTTAGGGAGATCCAAGAAGAATGCCGTTTAATTGTGAAACCCTCTGATCTGCAACATGTGGCCATCAATGAATTTGAATTTGTCGACAATCCTATTATAATGGAAGTTCATGTATTCAAATGCAATGTCTTTGAAGGAGAACCAGAACAAACTGAAGAAATGATTCCTAAATGGTGGCCCATTTCTGAAATACCATATCGCCAAATGTGGGTGGATGATGAAATCTGGTACCCTTTGTTTTTATCGAGTCCAACAAAGAAATTCCGGGGATATTTCTTATTCGAGGGCTTCAGCAAGATATTGGAGTACAAAATAACCGACTTCGCTGACCCGTCACTTGTTTTGAAGCAAGGATGAAAGTGAAGGTATAATTATTATTCAGCATTTATTATCAGTATTACACATCATCTCCTGTTACTTCTTATATACTTTTTCACCAATCCTCTTTTAAATTCAAAACAAACTTTTTCTATACTGCATGTCTATATACTGCAATTAACACTCATGAAGAATGCGCTGCTAATGTTTTTAAGAATGTCATTCGTTTCGAAACACGTTTTAAGGTAATGTGATTCCATTAAAAGTTATAATTTAAAACTATTCCATGTAAGTTCACATGTACTGCTTCAATAGTGCAGTGAACGTAAATAAATAATGGGGTCCCCATTATGGGGAAGAGAATCTTAAGAGAAATTGGTTCTTTTTTATTTCACCCCTCTCGATCAAATGGATGCATAACGAATATGATTTAAGATTTTTTAAAATACTTCAACATTTCTTTTTTGTCATAATATTAGCACAAGTACATTCGCAGAACAAATAAGTATATAATATTACTATATATTTTCAAGTCTAACATTGTGAATGTACCAATCAGCGTTCTGGTTTCCTTGCTGCTCACTTAAGAAATTAAGTATTTACCTGTACATGATTGTACTAAAAGCTTAAAGTAAAAATGAATTAATTTTTATATACAAATTAAAATATGACAAAACAAATAAACAAACAATAATTATACAATAATTATTACTACATTAATACTTATGACACAAGTTGCGATGAAAAAACTAATAATATATACTTATTAGGCATTTAGGTAATATTAAAATTATTAAAATACAATAAAAGTAGGTTCTGGATGGTTGTACACGTGTATAATAAATAAATAGGTATGCATGGGTTTATGGGTATAGTTAAATCCATCTTACAACCTTCGCTAAAAATACTAAAAATGGACATTATAATTGTTATTTTTTAAAAAAAACACAAAAAAATGCACTGACAAATGAAAAATAATGATATTAGAGTTATTAGAATAACTAGATTGATTGGAATGTAGAGTTTTCTTTAAAATACTTTTTGCGGTAGGATTTTACAGTTCTTTTTAACTATACTTTGTATTTTGTTAGTCTAGGTTTCATATATATAATTTAAAGACATTTCAGGCATTTACATTTTTTTTGTATGGTCCCAGTTTTAATGGATGGAATGAGTTTTTACTTATAAAATACGTTTCCGTTCCTTTATCATACTTATACTTACGAGGACGATTTACTTAAATACTTATTTATTAAGAAGTTTTGGCACTGAACGTTATAAAGTGAGTTACACAATCACACACGTAATAGTTTCCTTTGTTGTTGTTTGAGTGTAAGAGTGGAGAATTAACTTTTAAAAATGATTAGAATTCTCTTGCTTCCTTTTCTCCTTTCATTAAAAAAAACAAAAAAAACATGACACTACGAGAAAATAATAGGTAATACCTAATTATTATTACTTACTTACAAATTTAATAACAAGGATAATTTCAAAACACTGAAGCCCAGTGTTTAGCAGTTTATAACATAAAAGTACAAATAGCAGTCGATAATTTTTTTTAAGTCTACCAAGATAGGAAGAAATAAATGCAAAAACAAAAACCGTAATGGTTGTACTTAAGGACAAAATTAAGTATATAAAAAACAAAAAGACATGAATTACAACATTTGAAAAACGATTCGTACAAAAAATTACATGTCACTTTCTTTCATGTAAGTATTTAATTAATTATTTACTATATTGACGACTAAAATGAATAAATAAAGCAAACAAAAAAAACTATGGCGCAATTATATTTATAAATAAATAATTAAGTTTAACTATAATTAAATTAAACGCTCTTCAGGCGGCGGTTTCATGACATTATCTAATTCCACTCTAGGGTTACAGTATTCTTGTTGTGACGGAGAGTAAACACCTCTCGTTGCACGTTTCTTCCTTGCCATTTTGACAAGAACAAAAATTGCAATGACAACTGCCAGTAGAAATGCAGTGAGAACAGGGATAACAATCAGGGCGATATTCAAAGTTTGATCTTTGGGCTTCCCAAATATTTCCAAACAGCTTCTCCCTTGAAAACCTTGCACACACTCACATTCCCATTCGTTAGGATCTTCGTCACATTTCGGAACACAAACACCACCATTTGCACAAGTTTCATTCGTACTCAGAGCTTCACAAGGATTGTCAATGTCACAATTTGAGCCACAATATTCTTTCCGACACTCACACCTATAAGTTCCTGGATAATTCACACAGATTTTGTCAACGGAATACGACGAACAGTTATTACGTATTTCCGGATCATCACACTGTAAATGTAGAAAGAGGATCAAATATTTAATAATAATTTGGTACTTTTGAATGTAAAAAAGAGACAACATGCCAAAGTTATATATTATTATATTGTTTTGAAATTGTTTTTTAAGTTTTTTTTACCTCATTAATATCAATGTCACAATTTTCTCCAGTATATCCAGTTTCTGAACAGTTGCATGTGAATTGATTGGGCCCATTTATGCAAGTTCCATGTTTGCATGGGCTCGTTTCTCCTTCTTCAAAACCCATTGCACATTCATCTTTATCTGTAAAAAAAAAAATTAACAACGAAATTTTAAGATCCACAGGCTAGATCAATAGTGAATACTTTGACATTTTTCCAGGATGGTGGTGCAAGTTTACCAATTTCACAATAAACTGAATCCCAGCCAGGAGTACAATCACAAACAAATCCAACACCGACATTTCTACATGTTCCTCCATTTTGGCAAGTGACCCCTTCACAGTAGTCGATTTGTTGATCACATACAAGTCCTTTGTATCCTATGAAAAATGTGAACATGAATCATTATTATCATTTCAATGAAATGGTGATTTAATTTTAGTGTATGCATTAATGTTAAGAATGTCTTACCAGTTTGACATTCGCATACAAAGCCGACACTATCGGAAGTTTTCATCGGAATAGGTTTGCAAGTTGCATTGTTTTCACAAGGTTCATTATTGTTTTGACAAGTGGACAGTTTCCGTTTCTCACAATTAGGGCCAATGTAGTCTGAAGTACAGATACATCTGTAAAAACCTTCTTCAGCTACCAGATTTTCACACTCACCTACAAATCAAATTCACATGAGCCATTTATACATAAATAACCTCTACTATTTGTTTACTCTACCACTGTACTTTTTATTAGATTTTTCTTTTACAAACCTCCGTTTTTACATGGAGAAATAAATTTCCCATTGATTTCATTGGAACATTCATCCAGATCTAAAAGAGAAAGTATAATAAAAACAAGTGTCAATACAAATAATGTTTAAACCTCTACCGAATGTCATGTCATGAGAACAAATGTGTATATTGAATCTTACCTTGATCACATAACCAGCTCGTATAACCTCCCCCACATGTACATGTGTAATTGTTTATTCCGTCAACGCAAGCACTTCCACTAGCACACTGGTTATCAATGCACTCGTCAATATTTCTCTGACAAAGAGAACCCTCAAATCCCGGATCACACTATTTAAAGATTAAAAAAAATACATGAAAATAAAATTACATGACGGACTAGTATGGCGAATAGTAACTCTATATAAATAAAGTATTAGCAATAGTGTACATTTTACCTTGCAATCATAAGTATTTGAAGCACTTTCACAACTTCCTCCATTTTTGCATTCCGAATCATAACAGAGGACACAACCTAGTACGGGGGTTTGTGTAGAGGAAGCAATAATATAGAAAGCTGTGGGAGCTGTAATTTCCACCAAAGATCGATTCTCATTCAACTGGTACAATTGATCTGGCGACACGAAAGGTAGTTCGAAATTCCCAATTTTAACTTGAGCTAAACATCCACGGAAGAATGAGTCGTGAAGGGATTCAGGATGATTCACTAAATTCGTTTGCTTTGTAGGGGGAGAATCCACAAAAACTTCATACTGGCTTCCATCCCGAACATGACTTCCAACTATTATTTGAGCATCCGATTGTAATATAATCTCATTAAATAGATTGGAAGACAACACATTGTCTTTTGCAACTCTTCCTTTGTTCACGTTGTCAAACTTTAAGATCAAATGACTATCCATATCAAATTGCAATTCAATTATGTGCCAGTCCCCGTCCAGAGCATTCTCTACTTTGATGTTATGTCGAGCACCATTCAAGTACACTGAAACAAAATTGGTACTATTGGCAATCCCGTCTCTTGCAGACTCTTCATATTCCAATTCTAATGAAACACGAACGGATGCATTTCTTGAAGACAAATAAATCACTGAACCTCCAGTCCGACTTCGATATCTGTATAGAGGCGCAACAATAACGACAACAAATTGAGTTTAATTTTTGTAAAACGACAATGAAAAGAAATCATGTACATAAATATGTGTAGGTACAGTTCAGGTCCTTGGTTTCTTTTATGGTTTTGCTTACGTAAATGAAATATTTGAAAAGCTCATATGGTCAAGTTGTGAGCTCTTTAAATGATAATGTGGGGAAACATTTTTCCGACCATCAAATGCAGCTTCTGCTACACACTCAAAGCCCACAGCTCCAATATTTCGGCACACACTATTATTTGGGCATGTGACCATGGCACAACGGAGTTTTTCTTCACACGTCTTTCCATCATAAACACCTTCAGTACAACGACATTCGAAATCATTCCAAGTTACCTGCAAATCCATAGAATCACAAAGAATGTCAATGTCTCGACGCGTAATCTATAATAAAACGCTTCGTTGAAAAATTCTAGTAGGTTTATTGTGTGTGCTACATACCTCACATTTTCCATCGTTCAGACAAGGATTTGAAATGCAACTTTCATCTGAAACTATTCCTAACAAAACATCACCATGCAAGGAAACATTCCCTAGAGATTGACCCATGGAATAATCCTGAAAAAAATACAATAAGAAGTTCTCCTTGATAATATTACGACATAAAGATTATTATGGGATGAAACGACACTATAGGTACTACAATTTTATTGTTACTTATTTTACTTACGGATGGAACTTCCACAGGGAAAAATTCAACTACAAAATGATCATGACTGGAAGCAGTTGGAGCAACGTCCGTGGCGCTTAAATTGACACGTACATCTTGAATTACTCCTTTGAACGGCTTCATTTTACGTACAAACAAATTATTGAATGTTGGTGCTCTTGTTGGAATCTCCATTCCAGGTATCACAGTCGAGTCTTCAAAGTCATTTGACTCATTAAATTCAGAACTATTTGGTAAGAAACCGCCAACAAACATGATTGTTGGATTAAATTGAACTTTCTCTTTCACTCTGTAAAAACACACAAAGAAAAAACAGAATCCAGGATGATTAATGAAATACATATGGAGGTACTGCTATTTGATGACAAATTAAAAAAAAAAGCTTTCATAATAATTTGCAATAACTCACGATTTACGGAAATGTTCAGTTCCATTGATACTGATTTTAACGAGACCCTTCTCTTTCTGAACATTGATTAAATGTGGTACTCCATCATTGATTTGTAGTCCTCCAACTGTGTACGTTTCCTCTTTGACTTCGTCTAATTTCGAGACAACCCCCAGCTGTCCATCTTCTTCTACTTGAGCTTCAAGAAATAGACCATTTTCTCTGGATTCATCACCCAAGAAAAATATTGTTCCACGGGATTCTCTGGTCCGAACAAACATGGAAATGTCGAAAGAGTTGCTAAATTTACGAGAGACTTCCGGACTTATATGAACTTCTGCAATTGATGATGTCGTCTTTTCATTTCCAAATGTTCCAGGCTTGTACTCTGTAAATTTACATTATACATTTGAATTATAAACATGAAGGGCTAATTCTGAGTTTTTATAAAAAAAATATATATTCGGAAAAAATGTTACATTTCAAGCAACTTACCGAATTCACAGCCACTCCCTAAAAATGGTCGAGTACAATGACATTGATATTTCTGCCACAAATCCGTACAGACACCTCCATTCAAACAAGGATTGACGGGTTTGCACTGTTCTCGACGAGAACATCCTCTCGTGACACCCTGAACTAAAGTTATATTGCTATTCTTCTCTTCAGCATTTACGGATTGACCATTAATAATGACGTCTTGAACACATCCCACAAAAAATCCAAGATTTTCTTTGTTCAGTGAGTTCAAAGTTGGTGTTGCTCCGCCCAGGAGAGTCATATTAAAACCCGTGTCCCCTGGAGTTTCTTGGTTCTCTGATATCGGATGGATAGTTTGTTCAGAATTGGCAGCCAGAGCAATATGAGTTTCATTAACGGAGATCCAAACTTTGTGCCACTCCGCATTTGACAAATTCGTTCCACTTGAAATCCCATTTAAACTATTGAGCAGTGAGGATTGTAAATTGAGTCGTCCATCCGACAGGGTCAACATAAAATATGTTATTCCTATACATAGTAATAAATAAATGATACAGAGTTTTATTAGAAATTAGAAACGTTAAAACAATATAAAATATCCGATATGATTTCTACAACTTTACCTTGACCGACAGCAACGAGGACATTGGATAGTGTTGTTTTGAAACGAAATTGTAGCTCATACTTGGCAGATCTATAATTATCATCATTGCTGGAAACCGATACGTAGTTACTCCCATTGAAACTCATGGTAGTGACAACAGAGCAAATTTGTCCTGAGAAGCCATTCTGACACGTACAATGAAACCTCTGTTCATTATTTGCATAGTACGGACGACACATTCCTTGATTCAAGCAAGGGGCAGTCTCACAGGCAGTCAATTTGACTGAGCAGTTTTTCGAACCATAGTCATCCGGACAGAGACATTCATAGTCATTCTGTAAAGTAAAAACAAGTGTCATTTAATTAAATAAAAAACGAATCATTTTCAATGTTTTTGATATACAAAAAAAAAACATGTTTACTTACTGTTTTGTCTATACAGTCTCCCCGAACACAAGGGTTCGACAAGCACTCATCAATATCTATATATCAAAAGAATTAACATTTGTACACATTATTACTTTTTAAAAATCATTCAAAATCTATAGTCAGTTTAATTTTAGAGCTCTTGACCCATTAGACTTACCCTTATCACAATTTCGTCCCTCATACCCGGCTAAACATTCACAGGTATAGTTATTTCGACCGTCAATGCATTTTCCGTTTATACATGGACTCTTGCCACCCGGCAATTCACACTCGTTCAGATTAATTTCTTTTAAAAACAATTGCCATAATAAATAATTAATGCTTGAAATATAACTTAACACTATATTGTCAAGTTTTGTTGTCATGTTTCATAGTTTACACTAAGTCTTACCACATTGTGCTCCCTGAAATCCTGCTGGACATTGACAGTAGTAGCCAGATGCATTGGCGAAGGAAAACTCTTTCTTAAACTCGGTCGGTATCAAATTGTTTTCCTATATAATGAAATGAAGAATATTTTAAAATTTCACCCTGTAAAAGTTGAACGAGGACAACTTTAATTGGTTAATGTTTACAATCAAATTACCCATGCTAAAGGACTATAAAGTGTTTCGTTGGAATATTCATGACAAGTCCCTTCATGGCAAGGAGTTGTATTAGCGCCTTCTTGGAGCTTTGCTGGGTCTGATATCTCACAATCCTTGACATCCGTCTCTGTAAATTCATATCAAGTTTAGAATTAACCGAGTTCAAAATGGTTACATTATAATTATAGCCCATTTTCCTTCATTTTAAATATATTTCATTTAAACAGGTTTCCTTTCCTTTCTCATTTTGAGTAGAATATAATATATACAAAATACGTACCACAGTTATATCCTGTGTACGCAGGGAAGCAATCACAATGATAGCCTTGGATTTTGTCAATACATCTGGAACCATGTTGACATGCATCTGGGAGGCAGTCATTGACATTATTCTATTGTGTAACAGAAAGTAAAGATTGTAAATGCACATGAAATCAATTTCCTTGATGTAATTAAGATTGACAATATTCAATAATATGAGTTAAAAAAATGAACACACTTGACATAAAACTCCTTCAAATCCAGTTCCAGTACAATTACAATCGAAACCATTAATTTTGTCGATACACGTTCCATTGTTCGAACATTTAGGCTCATCATCCGTCGCACAATCATCGATATCATTTTCACAGTTGAGGCCATCAAATCCGGGAACACAACGACAAGTGTAATTGTTTATTCCGTCCAACTATAAGTTTATACGATACAATACAATACAGAAAATTGAGGGGGCAATCAGATTTGATTTCTTTTTACGAAGGGCTTTTGTGACCCTTATATAATAATTATTATAATATGTGTAGTGATTAGATGATTTTAAACGTACGCATGTGGCTCCGTTTTGACATGGAGAGGACTGACATTCATCTACAAGAAGGAAAGAGAAAGGAATTTCAGTTTAAAATGTTATCTCATTTGACTTCATAATGGTACCTATTTTCAGTATTTTCATTTCACTCACCAATATTTTCGTCGCATAGTTTGGAAGTGAATCCGGGTATGCAGACACAACTGTGGTTTTAGAAAACAAACAGTAAAATAAATTAGAATATATAGATTATACAGTACATATGAATTCCTTGAATGAAAATGAATTCGACATAACAAGTAAAGATGATCTTACGTAAATTTGTTGATCAAGTTGAGGCATTGAACAGTGGAGTTTGCACTACATTTGGATGGATTACACTCGTCAATATCAACTTCACAGTTATCCCCAGTGTATCCAGGAGTACAATAACATTGATTGTTGAGGCAAATGCCACCATTTTGACATGGACATGGGACTGCTGGGACGACGGCAGGAGCCACGGTAGATAGGACGACAGGAGAGGACGTTGTGACGGATAATGATGAATTATTCGGAGCATCATTGGAGATGTTCACATTTCCACTCTTCCCACTAATGACGGTGGCAGTAGAATTGGACAAATGAGTGGAAGAAGCTGTTTCCGAATCCGGTTCATGAAACTCAGCCAAACTACGACCAGGCTCCACCGTCTCCGTGATTGGAATGTCGCAAAATCTTCCTCGAGAATTTAAATTGGTACAATTACACTCATTATGTTTTTGTGTGTCTCCCGTCTTCTCCACACATTTCCCTTTACATTTCTCACAGTACACAAATGTATCTGGAGGATGACAATGATGAATTGTTTTGAGATCCAAACTCACATCCTTACAACCGTTATAAGCATTGAATAATTGGAAAATACTACTAGCTGTTGCATTCAATTCATGACCAGTCGTTCCATCTCCAGTATGTTCAAATTCCTCAAAACCTTCAAAATCATCTCCGTGCGTTTCTTCAGTGTGTCCAGCAGAGTTAGAATGAGAGTCCAACAATGATGATGATGATGATGATGAATTTTGTGCTCTAACTCGAACACAACCCACAAAACCATCAAAGAAATAAAGTAAATCATGATGAGAGTTTTCATTGTCATTTATGTTGCTTGAGTAAGTCACTAAAATTGTCGAGTCTTTGGTTAAGGCATTTGTATCATCCTCATCAGTGCTGTAATGTATTGCCGGTAAGGAAATTGTCGATCCGTTGAATATCAATGAATGCCAATGACCATCGGCAACATTGAAATAAGTCTGAGTTTCGTTTGTCTCTTTCTTTGTGTACGATAAATTCCCATCCCTGTCTATTTGAATGGAAAATTTTTCCTGAAATCAAAAGAACAAATTCCAATCATTGTAATATTATCTTGATATAGTTTCCACATTTGGTAAATGGTAAATGCATTGTCGGGGGGATGCGAGGCGTTCTACGATATCTCAAGATTTTTTACTCGAAAAAATATGGTACTTAGAGTGCAAAAAAATTACAAATTTCCCATCCTTGAAATGCGTGTAAAATATATTGTAAACTTCGCAGACATCTAAAAGAGTGACCATAATTTTTTTTTTGAAAAAGAAACCATGCACATTACACTTTGAGCTCAAAATTGTTTCAAATTAAATTTGAGGACGTATAAAGGTAACTACGGTCGAGTGTGAGCCTTAAAATCTAAAACCCACCATGTGTGGATAATTGGCGAATACACACACACAAGACGTTCATAAAGGTACTTATATAACATATGCGGTGGTTATACACATTTTGTTATCATATTTTTTGTGACGTTTTTTGTTCAAACAAAAAAATTCACTGGAGGAACACAGATGTCCCTCGACATGCAAGGTACCGGAAGTCATAATTCTACTATACAATCTCTATAAAAAAGGAATAATAATTGTGCTCACCAAATGGAAATAAAAGCATTGTTTTATGAATAAATGTACAAGTTGTGTGTCTCCGTTTGCACATGTACAGATTACTACTGATATACAGTGAGAATAACGACATCATATTATAATTGAATGCATGTCTTCAGATGTACCTACACTGCGCATGCATGCAAAAAAAAATAGTCGTCACTGAAAAATTGTAAAATTCTGAGCCGTCCTTTCTTGGTGAGGACATAAAATACAAAAAATAAAAAGTAATCTAGTTTTTAACAATAACAAATTTAATCTTCAGCTGTTGTAGTTGTATGTGTGAATTTTATTATATTTTTTTATAACCCATTAAATGGAGGATTCAATAAAAAAAAATTTGGTAAACCTTTGTAGATAAACACTAATTGTAATATTGAGATATTAAACAGTCATAATAGAATTTGCAATAATTCAACATAAAACAAAGGCTTGTGAATGTTCAATATCCAACGACACCATTTAATTCCAAACATTATCGTTAATTTTTATACAATCGACCCGTTGAGAGAGCAAGAGAAACTCTTAAAATAAATATAGGAAAACAACATAAAGTGTATCATAGACTCTATCAGTTAATTCAGCTATATATATACGATAGGTGTATTTTTTCAGTATTTTCATTTCCCTCTCATCGTCAGATCGATTCACTAGCCCAATTAACTCTCTTGACTGACTTTACTTGGTGCTAATGCAATGTGATATGATAGGTGGTATCACCATAATATGTACATAAAATGACAAACGTATCATGTTCCACATGCTAATTTCATGAAGACTTTACTTTTTAACTATAACAATGCAGAAAAGTTGAGAAAAAAATCCAGTTTTTATTCACACACTCATTTCAAGCAACTCTCACGTCTTCTCCACTCCTTTTCGATCAAAGCTCGTCAAATACATCATAATCATAATCATAATTAAATTAAAGGAAGCAATCTTTTTCATTTTCCTTTTTATGGGAAATGACAAAAATGTAGGGTAGACATATTTACATATAAGTATTAAGTATACTATGTAAGGTATGTATTAGCAGCAGCAGGAAAGAAAACATAGTGCACTAATAATATTTGAGATGTGCCTGCATATATGGGCAATGAGCATCGTGATTATATTGACAAACGGTCATAAAAGTGATAGCTAAACTCTTCCCCATTTTATTTTATCCAATTCCCATCTATAGATTAGGAACGTAACATGTATTTCTTTCCCACAGGTCAGTATTCATCAACATTAGAAATGTCTGACTACCTGCAGCTACATAATTTCTATACCCATATACACATAGACGAATTAAAACTTTATGCTTGAAAACGAAAATAGTAAAGAGTAAAGCCTTCACCGTGTCATTCCAAAGATAGCAATTATACACATTGGTAGTTATTAATTAATTAGTAGGTTCAGATACCATGTATTTGTTTTTGCTCATGGACGTTAAAAAGGGAAAAGAAAACTGAACAAATGCAATGCCACTTTGGAATTTTTTGGTACAGATTCAATTGGACATTTGAATGATGGTACTTACACATTTTTTAATTTCTGTGCATTATTTTGATTTATTTACAAGCCTAAAATTTGAGACAGACAATTAGTTTGACTCTGTATGACTTGTCCAAATTGCTAACATTATTTTTGTACATGTATATTGTAAAGATACAGACAGCACGCGGATTTTCTTCTACGCTCAATAACCAACACAGCAGATGATGATTCAAAATACAAAAAAAACTACATGCAAAACTTACACCTTATCGCTAAACAAATTTGTACTTTTGTGACACAACAACAAAAGCAAAAAACAAGCTATACGATATATAGGTTAAGATGCCAAACCAAAAAACATCTATGTATAATAATACAATATTATAATATCAGTTATTATCATGACATAGAACATGTATGCACAATGTATCAGTAATTCCCCTGTGGTTATTATTATATGTATACTTAGTTTGCAAGTATGCGTATTCGCCTTTTCCTACAGATACATCCCATGTATGTACATGTACTCTCTAGTACGATATACTACTTCCTACACCATGATGAATTTATCAATAACAACAAGATTTTTTCAGAATCACTTCATAATGTATCCAATTTTGTACCTATTTCGTGATAAATGGACACAGCAGCTTGTATTTATTCATTCTAGTTTCATTGTACCCGCATATTTAACAATTCCTAATGTGGACACAATGTGTGTATTTGTAAACGATAAGAATTATTTTTGAATTCACAATCGAGATTAATGCAGAGATATATATCTGTATTTATATAGCGGAGTCGTCATCTCTTTCTACGTATCTTTGATATATACAATTCTCATAAAGTGCTCAACAAACATTCCAAATTCATAGATAGATATTGCACTAAATTCATTGGAATACATTCCACACACATTTTGTACACATTTCATACATTACACAGACGAGAAATTAAAAAGGAAAAAAATACGCATAAAATAAAATACGATATAATAGGTGAGATGAAAGAAGGGGAAAGAAATGCAAAGGACAAGCATAAAACATGATGGTGTGTGTAACAATGATTTTTGTCACTGTTATTATTATTATTAATTTAATAAGTATATGGAGTAAGAGATGAGGAGGAAAAAGATGATGATAACCACACGTAGAGCTTTTAAGTTCTTTTGTATTTTTTACTTATTTATTTACTTGGACACTCGCTTCGCTCAACCAACTCACTCGACTCGACTCCGACGACTACTTATTTATTTATCCAGGGAAAAAGGACAGAGGATATTTTCCTGTCCTTTTCCTTATCTTTAATTTTTACATATTATATATTATTATTATTATTACATATTATAATACCATAGGTATATGTACTAGTGTGAGGGTATGTATTCCTCACAGTGTGACACTCAGAGTAATGTACATATTAAATATCATTAGACAAGAAATATTGTACAACTATACAGACACACTGCGAATGATTATGATTACTTTTAGTAGGATTATCTTACACGAGTCGTGGTTTAGAGGCACTCGCGTTACGCCTTGAAGACTCAAACTTAATCATAATCATAATATAAGTATATATATATATATGCTATAAAGTATAATCTTATCAGACATAAACACACATGTAACAAATATGTACATATTTTATATGACTGTTTCATGTTAATTTGTATAAATTAGCAGTAAAAGAAACGTACGAACGGATTAAACTTGAATGTTCTGTATAGTTTTACTTATATATATATATTGCTTGTGCGAGTGTATGTATACTTGCATGTACTTGAATACGCTGGTCAAAAAGTGGCAATAGTACCTACACAGAATCTGCGTAAAAAGTTATTCAAGTGATTCAACTTGAAGTGTACTTTGTAAGTACATTTAAAAGTTTTATCTCCCAAAATTCGATGACATCTCCCAGTCACGTTCTTCTCCATCAAGTCAGGTTTTTTTCTTTACAAAGTTTAGTGGTAAATTATGACATGATATGAGAGAAACATTTTTAGTTTGATAAAAAAAATTTCTCAACTCTATCTGTATACAATAACAATAAGTAAAGCTCAAAACAATACACGTGCGTAAGTATACAAAGAAAACTATTCTCTGTACATTTTAATATCGTAGCAGAGGAACACACGTACAGTACACACACACACTTCTGTGGAATATTTATTCTTTGAGCATATAGTTTTCTTTTCTTTCTGGCAGAAAATGCAGCGTTTTACTAGCACAGGAAACTCAATGGATTTTCCCTTGCTTACACATGCATTTGAGAAATTTGGTAATAAATTTCTGTCTCGTCGAATATCATCTCTTGATGATGAGTTTATGAATTGTCGAGACTCCTGTTGATACATGCCTATTTACATTGTTTAGGAAAAAAATACTTATACGGTATTGGCATTAGTATGGGCAGTTTACTATAGTATTTGAGTAGACTTGCCTCCACTCTGTCAAACCAAACTAGTAAGACGTGAACTATACGACCCAAGAAACTTTTCAACTAAATGTAAAAAAGGTTTACCGAGATTCAGAGTCGGAGTTCATCGATCATCATGAAAATACGACTACAGGATGCTACGTGTGCTGCTTGCCAAATTAATTAGTCCTTGACGTTTATCAACTATCGAGTTTTAGTTTTCCTTGCGGAGGTGACAAGGTGAGAAGTTTTCTTTCGAGAGTATATATACAGATACATATATTATGTATAACATTTTTTTTAGTTGTTGCTCCATGCATGGATAGTTGGATAGTTTAACCATTTACAATTAGTTTATTTATACCCAGAAACGAAATAGATACAGATGAAGAACGAGCAGAAAAGATAGAATGAGAGAAACAAAATGAACAATAAATAAATAACAGAATCTTTTTTCATTCAAGCTCAAGATCCAATATATGTATGAGTAATGAGTATCAAGTTCCTTCGCTTGACTTGAATCTTGTATGAAATTCGATGAGATGTCGACAAATTTTTATACATGGACTTTTGGGGTCGAACGTGAATTATTTTACTTCTCAAGTACAATTTAGATTTGGACTTACCGACGTCTCGTTTACATATGAAGCCTACTGTGCTGTGTATATCTGTATGATGTATATGCACGTGCCTATACAGATACTGTACAGATAGACATCCTACATGGGATTCTACCGTTAATTTACATGAGTGTGCATTTTTTCAACAAGTATTTCTTAATAATACATACTCAATACCCAAGTCTGCTATTATTTTATCCATTGAAACAAAACAGCGTGAGCGTTCGTTCGTTCTTTCGTTCTTTTACTCATTCATTCATTTAAAGTCGAAGAATTCAATTTCAAATCCGACCGTATTCCATTATTGTGTATTACTTTTCAACAAACAAACTAAAAATGTATAATTTCCTATTGGTCTCATTCTCGAGTATATGAAGCTGAGCAGAACGGAAAAACCGACAAGAGTAAGTTCTCAACGAGTCGATGAGAATTCCCTATATACTGTTACCTAATTCATTACTATGTATTACTAAAAGACAGACCGCTATCCATCCAGTCCATTTTTTATAACCATATCGAAAAGAAACTATAATCTTATGCTCGTCTTCAGTTTTCAGTTGCACGGATGAACATTATCATTACCTTCCCCATGTGATTTTAAAGAAATCCTCGCAATTGTCATCCCAAGTACTCAGCGATTGTGTAAGGATAAAGTCCATTCTGCACGCACTACATTTTCTAAACAACCCACAATTTCCTACTTTACTTTACTATCAAGTCTACGTATATAAAATGTGTGTACATACTTACAATTTCTTTTGAATTTGATTTCGAGTTCACATATACACATATATACATACACACACACACACACACACATTATTGCTACTGACTGACCAATACCGATATGTATTTGCATATGCTCAAGATCTATTGAAGCCATCACTGATGGATGGATGGATCAGATGGAAATTGACTTAAATTCGCATACACGAATCTATGTAGTGTGCTATGGGAAATTATGGCAAAATTTCAATGCATCCCTAATTACTCACGGCCAATGTCCAGTTCGACTACTTCAGTATAAACGAGCTTTACGCAGCATTTTCGTGTTTTTCGACACATCTATACAGGCATAAGATATTCTGTATTATTAATTTAATTTGCACCTGAATAAAAATCGCGTAGGACACAAGGCAGAACTTTCATGGGCGGTTAGTAAGACAGTCAAAGTATAGTTGGCGTCATGATGGAAGCACAGTATTAGCCGTTGCGATAATTTACCTACTTTTCTTCAAAGTTTATAATGTTATACGTGCTGTTCAACTTGTTCTGATTCCTGACCAACTACAAACTGTACCCCCACGTCATATTGGCAATGGGATTTTTTTTAAAGAGACCGACAGATTCTGAATCAGAAGCACGAATAATTTTTATATACATTTCATATTTATTTCCCCTTGAAATTTCACAATCATAAGGCGATACAGCACATGCAAAATAAAAATTACATTTGTCCGTTTCCCACACAGTTAGGATTTGTCAGTTGAATTACACGTTGTGCGCTTTGTATGATTTGACATTGTAATTGTAATGATATTATGCATATGCATATCAATAATATCATTACAATATTTAGTGTGTACCATGGTACACATACAATGAAGGTGGTTACATATATATATATATATATATATGTACAATCGTCTAACGACTAACCTATCCAACAATACACCAAATTACTTGAACGTAATTGGGTGTTAATGCACTGGAAATGGGGGAATCATTATGGATTTATTCCCGTTTTGTCTTCAAAAGCACTCCCGCATGCCTATATTGCCTATATTGCCGATCCCACCTTCAATTCTCCCGTATATTTCTTGTCCATTGCCATCAAAATGGGTCGGTTATAAACTCATGTCTCATATCTCATCATACAATACGTAGTAATACACATTCAGAACAAGATCGCTTTTTTTTGATACTCCATTTTATTATGTATAACCCTGGGCATTGTATTTTCTCACTTATCGTTAGATTTGCAAATCGATGAAGCAATAAAATTCACACAAGGAAAGTAATAAAGGAGAGAAGAGAAAAAGTAGTTGCAAAGCTGGTATTTGTGAGAAAGCGTAAGGTCATCAGACATAAATAAAGTTTCTAAGGTTTCTTGCAGCAGTGAACAAAAAGCACACGCGACTGCGGAATTTCCAAGATTCTATATTGGATCAACTACAATACCAGACTATATATAATAATAACAATCATATTGTGGTATGTATATTTACAATGATTAAATCCCATTTATGTGCGTCGATTCTATAGAGTCCAGTGTGTAACACACTCTCCTCGGCATGTCAAGAAAGTCAACATTTTTCCACATTAACATTTTTACTTTCTTTATCAATGCACAAAAGAAAGACTCATGCAATCAAACATGTATCCAAAAATGTGATGGAAAAACTGGCATATTGGAAATCCTAAATGAGAGTACATAATTCAACACACAAGTATCGTAAGTATACAAGGAAAAACTATTGACTGATTCATCGTCTTTCTTTGAAACAAGTTTCCTTCACCATTTTTCATTTTGTGAAAAAAAACCAGATACCGCAGCTACTCTCAATACTCATACCCAATTTGCAATCAACCAAATATGATGTTTAAGAATCTTTATTGCACTTTCCCGACCTTTCTGCACCCGTAATAATATTTTAACACTATCGAGGATTTCCAATTTCTAATCATAATATACATCTAACTGTTATCTGAACAAGCTGCTTTCCAATTTCCAATCCTGACGGTTGAATCCAAAAGTAAACAGCTAATAACTATATTATTATTATTATTATTGTTTACTGCTTATCTATTGTACATATTTCCATTCATGTGCATACTTTAAAATTCAATTCCGAAGGAATACGGAAAAGAAAACCTTCATTTAACTTGAGAGATTTTTTTGTATCTGAACAAGGAAGATCAATTTCAATATTTGAATCGGTACACACACAAACGAGAAACGAGATGTTGATAAAAGCCTCTCAAAATTTAGCTCATGTGATTTATTATTATTTATTATGTACGAGCACTACAATAAAAAAATAGAGTCGTGTTTTCATTTTGGGTTGCGGTTGATGTAAAAATTAAACTTAATGCATGGTTTATTATCCTTCTTGTTGACTATAATACTTATTTTTTATATTCATATCATGTTTTCTTTATGGACGAGTGTTTTCCTGTTGTTTACAGAGAGCTAAATGCAATTTGAACGCCTTCGATTTAGGATTTTTTCTTCCACATACACAAATATGAAAGCTTCATTCATACATATGTACCTATACATATGCACCTATATATTTAAAACATCTTCTTTTGTTGACGTATTGTAAATAGTAAATAGTGAGTATTTCAAAGAAAATGGCAGCATCAACAGAATTAGTATGTGATTGTGTGACTTGGATTTTGTAGACCTACCTACCTACTGTTCTTTATTTGCATCCCCATTTTTTTCTATCAATAGAAAAATAAACCACATATCCCAATCAAAAGAATTTCTTTCTCCCAGTAGAATGAACAAACAAAAACTATACTGATTTAAAAACATACAAATATACACACACTCTGTATCACTGGGAATGTCAATGCATTTTCTTCGGTTCACCTCAAATTTTTTTGGTGTGTGTGTATTCATTTTACACGTGCGTCTAAAATCGTATTTATAAGAAGGCAACTTGAGGATTTTTAATACTACATCATAAGTTGTCCTTTTTTCATTCAATAAATTACAATAAAAGAAAATATTGGGCATTTTTTCACACTTCATAGTCATTTGCATGCACGATTTGCCATTTGCGATATGCATAGTCTGCATTGCATACTGCGTAACACAGACGAGGAATAACTAAGAATTACCTAGACGAATGTCACCTAATTATTGATATACAAAAATCTATTAAAATTATCTCGGTATATAAGTAACAATAGGTCACAATATACATCACATAGCGACATATTCAATAGTCCTCAAAGGTCACAAAGATGGAAGTCCAAACTAATTGGCATGAGTTTTATTACTGAAGGATAACGTTTCCCGTTTTCAGTTATTATCACAGTTTCTTTACATCTAAGGTACTGAAATTCGACAGCCGAATTCAAGTGAACAAATATTCTATTTATAGTTTTTCCCTTCGACTAAAATAAAATGAATTGGATAGAATTCGTTTCTGTGTTTGTAAACCAGAAGACTTTGTGGTTTGCATTGTGAAATATCCAAGTACTTACTATGCGTGTATGATTTATCGTATTATTGCTTACACAATATCAGTTGGTTACTTACTGCTAACCGGTAACCAACTAGTGAGAAAGTAATAAAATTTCAGCTTCACGAGGGTCAAACTTGCCTACAAATTTACTGATATCAAATACTTTATCCAAAAACTGATTGCTAATAATGTAAAATACGATAGAACATTACCTTGCCCACAATCAGAATACCTATACTCTCGTGTATGGCATTCAACATTAAACATAATCTGGGAATTTGTGCTACCAATCTATCTAAACAACATAAAAATAAGCATAAAAACAAAGAAAACCTA
Source organism: Gisinianus flammeolus (assembly GCA_034699125.1). Lineage (NCBI taxonomy): Eukaryota > Metazoa > Arthropoda > Collembola > Symphypleona > Katiannidae > Gisinianus > Gisinianus flammeolus. The sequence continues at coordinate 11,521 of JAIUND010000950.1, read as the reverse complement.
AACTATACATGAACTATACAAAAATATGCGTAATACTTGAGCCTACACACAATTGCATGAACATCACAATTCAATATTTAAGAGTGAAGAAGAAAAGGAAAATGTGCAATCCTCAAATCCACACATACATACAATTCATCAAGGTTACGCTCATGTGTGTATATCTATATGTATATACATACAATATACAATGAAAACGAAATAGGTCATAAACTGATTTATAAATATAAAAACCGGTAGAGTTTATAGCAAATACATTCCATGAAATACAAAATCAAGATGACTAAAGTTGTGTAGAAATAGAATTAATTGTGAAGAAATTAATTCTATTTCAATTGAATGAAACAATTGATGGAAATCTATAGATAATCCAGCTTAGAATTTACGCAAGTCTTTTCTCTCTTTACAAATGTTATTATTTATATGTGGAGCAATTAAAAAAAATACGGGGCGTACACAAAATGTGATATGAAATACAAACCAGTACAGATGTTTGTGATGATGATGCTGACTTTGACTTACATTGTAGATGAGATTGCCAGGACAAGTGGTTCTGAATTGTAGTTGAAATGGTTCATGCCGACTAATGGCAGCCAACTGTGTGGAATGTATCCTTCGGACAGAGTTAGCCAACCCAGTGATGAACTCAGCATTTGAGACGGACAAATTCCTCGTGGTCGTCGTGGACTCTGATGAGGAAACATGGACGGAAGTGAGCACTGAGAATAACAATAGAGTCCAAACCAATTTGGATCTGAGGCTTTTGTAGTAGTAGTCTGCTGAATTTGTTAAGGCACAAGATGGGCACTTCATACTCGTCAATCCTTCACATGAAAAAACAAGAAAACAAGAAAACAAGAAAACAATCAGTACAATACAATACAGCATTCTTATCAATAAGTTAAAATTAAATTATTTTGGGTAAAACAAATGGCAATAACAATAATTGTATTTTACACTACGATCTACAATCTACAATATAATAAAACAAAGTACAGTCCAAAAACGTGGTCTTATTTTATTTTATGACGACTCTCATTACCAACGACAAATATCGACAACGTTGTCTATTTCTATTTGTCGTTCGACCTTCTCATAAATAAGAGTAGCAGTAAGTATATGATAATGCTTATATACTAAGTATTCATTGTTTGAATTTGAGTCTCTTTTTTCTGTTTTACTTTTTTGCACTGTACACTTACACTGAAACTGAAATTAAACGCTAGCTGAGTGTTTCGCATTCACCATTAAAATCTTCAATGAAATGTATGTACAACATTTAAACCTTTAATTTTACTCTCGCGTTCATCAATGCAGTCAACGTGAAGGCGGAGAAGAAGATTCTTCTTTTGAACTATGCATACATATACTTATTGTTAGTACATGAGCTTTCACAAATACTCATAACTCATAAGCATCAATGTCTCTGCTCACCCTTTTATTAGTACTGAAACAGAGCAAAATATGTAGGTATTTCAACATGAACGATCAAATGAGACTGCCCAAGTTAAAGAAGGCCTTTTCAAATTAATCACTCAAGCGCATCCGTTGAGAAAAATTTCATCAGTGCTGCAGTAATTGCAAATGAATATAAAACAAACAAATACACACACACACACACACAAGACAAAAGAAGAAGATGGAGATTCATCATTCATAATAACAAGTCAAAAGGTTTGATCAAGTCAGAGTGTTTTAGTAAGACCAGATAGGAAATTCGCTTTCAAAACTATTTTTCTGGTCGAGATTGAACTACTGTGCCAACTACCAATCCATGTAGGTATTATATTTATATTTTTACAATCTACATCCAATCAGTATACAATGTTATAAAAAAAACTCGTTCTTTTACTATGAAAAATTGGAGCAGAGAGGTAGGGAAGCCGGAAAGCCCTCAATTCAGTACACACACATTATAATTTTATAACTTTTCTTTCACAAAATGTTTTACTTATACCAAATTAATCAAGTATTATTATCATCATCATGTGTACACGCTCATTTGAAATTATTGTTATTATTATTTTCCCACAGTATAGACGACAGCATCATATTCTAATAACTTGAGTTCTTCTCTTTGTTCTTTCCATCGTATAATTACAATAAACATCCACTTAAGTACAAAGTAAAATGGATTTTTTAGTACACTCTTGTGTACTTGTTACTTATACTACAATTATAAAATAGTAAAGACTTGTGATTCTGATTTTCATTATACGATATATATAATTATTTAATTACTTGGCACCTTTCATTTATTAATTATTTGTGTAAATACCTCAGGCTGTACACTCAGACATTCATAGGTAATATTTTGATAAAATGTCGAGGTACGATTTATAACATTACAAAGTAAAGGATGTAATCATTGATAGCTAAAATTGAAGTATTTCGTTAAACTTCTTCGTTTTCAATTTGATTCAACTAATCCAGGTTCGCTTTGTGTATATTGTCAGATCCATATTAGCTGTAGAAATAATTGGAGAGAGAACTTGAAAGCTTTTTTCTTCTAACAGTCATTTGAAATCATTTGAAATCATACTTGACTGAGTTTTAAAATTCAATCTTATAAGTAAAAAGCATGACAGTAAATAAATTGAGCTCCATAGTGCCGTTGTAACATTACTTGTGTAGATTGATTGCCAATTACAATTATTACGAGTATAGGAATTTACAACGGTGGGTGTTTTATATGCCTGGCTAAATTTGTCGTTTCATTGTCAACTCCATCGGTTCTGCTTACTGTAGTTCATCTGTGTGATCAGCAGTGAGTCCCATGTAATTCAAAAATTGAAAATATCAGAACTGATACAAAAATTGCTTCCCACTGATCTCTTGCTGTATACTGTCCTATGTCTACATATCGTACATAGTACTTATGTACAGCATACCGATCAGATTCACGATATGAAGCAAATAACCGATTGAATATTTCTGTAGCTTACGATTAGATGTGCAATCTCTCTCGATAGTCTAGCTGTGGATAAAACATATAAGACTATTATATTATGTTATATATACCATTATTACTACTATCATTGTTATACAGCTTCTGCATCGTTCATTCTAATTTCAACTTTAACTCTCAACTGTACAGAACTGAAGAGAAGAGATTTTGCAATTCACATGATCATGACAAGTTTTCACGGTACTATCTTTCAACTCTTCTCATGCTTCAGTTAGACATTTCCGTTTTAATTCTTGCCCTCCCCCCACCTAAAATTTTTGCACGAGCAAACAAAGAGGAACGACAGCAAACGAAAAATCTCAAGGATGACAATGAAAAATAAAATAAAAAAGAAGGAGCAAGCCGTCTCTCGTCACAGAAACATTTTAAGTGGAAGACACACGACGACGAATATTCCCCATTTATCTCCCTTAAATCACTGTGGAAATATATGTGAAATGAACCCTTTTTGTACATTCGTCGCAATTTTCGCAATTTTCGCAATTCGTGCATAATTCTAGACCATGTATGTACAATGGACAACAGGCTTACTATTAAGTACATTTAAAAATGTATTGGGGATATGAACATCCTGACAACTGAGTCAAACGCCTCCCCACCGGCAAAATATACTCATTTTCTTTGTTGACTAAAAAACCTACCTTGTGATAACATGAGTCACGAGCAAGTACTTTGGTGTATCAAACGTTTCTTCTGTTTTTTTAAAATCCATAACTCATACTTACAGAATTTCTATGTGTAACTATACTTCAGACTTCAGAGGTAGAATGAGAGAGAGTGTGTAGGAGTAAAAACCTTGATATTCAAAACATTTTTTTTAAATATGAATTATGAAGAATTTTAATGCATTCTATTTCCCCCTATTTTATAATTATTATAATGTAGTATATTTTTTGAGCCTCTTGTAATTTCAAACGCACGATAGGCCCTCTCCTTTCATCATCATCATCATCAATTAAGCAGGCATATATTGTACTTTTGTGTGTGTGTTAGAAATATGCATTATTATTATTCTCTAACCAGTTAATGCAGTTAGCAGTTGGAAGTTAGTAGTTACCGGTCTCTAGATTGGTTAAACTAAATTTTATTATGCATATGAACTTATTTGCTCGTTTATGCATCTTGAATACTAAACTTGGTTTGGCACTAATTGGTAATCGTTATTAGTCATCAAATCTCAAATCTTAACAGCATCATAACATTTATAGCTAATACAATCGTTATCGCAATCAAAATCCCCATCTCTGAAATTGAATTCAGTCTCAAATAAGTTGACGTAAAATACTTTTGAGCTCGTTCCAATTCAAATTATGATTGAATATCTTTTTTTTATATACTTTAAATATTATTATGCCTGAATTTCTGCACACATTTTTGAGTTTTGTTGACGTTAATAATGATGATAGTAATACCAAATGATTGAACTTGTTCGAGCAGTCTATACGGATACATGACCAAAACCAGAGCTTTCTACCTACTCTGTTTTGTGTACACGTAATTGTGACAAGGTAGAGGTGTAAATTGTGCACATTGTACTGAAAATGTGAGGCTAATCGACAAACGGTTTTTGCTCTCGCAAATTCCTTCTCCAACGGTGAAGTGAACGACGCTGCGGCAATGGTTAAAATGTTTTGGGCACTTGGGGCTTCTGTATACTTATTTGAGCTCTTTTTTTGTACTTCCCATAGCTTTTACTCGTAGTACTATTTTATTTCACACAGTCAGAGATCTAGAACTGTAGGATATAATATATATAGAACTCGAATACAAATCCAACTTCCGTTTCATCATCAACCCTCGCCTTTTTTTAGCTACATGCTGTATAACGCTAATCAAATTCATTATTATGACCATTTGCTATACTACTCACACTACTCACATACATTTCACCTAAACATCTCATTTTCCCCGCAGTCGAACGCTATGTGTACATAAGGTACATTCTGATACTTGACTCCAAATTTGTTTGTATGTACCTATAGTACATTCCGTCAATATATTGGTAGTCAATTGAAACTTTTGCCCATGGCATTTTTTCAATTTCACGTTTCAATTTATATACAAATAATACTTATCGCTCGTACCTATATAAGAATAGCAAATACATACACGGAGTATCCTAAATTGATTTTTTGTATAAACAATGAACGGTGCTAAGTTAGCAATGCTAAATGTTATGCATACAAAAGCCAAGAGAGAGAGAGAAAGAGAGAAAGAGAGAAAGATGTGGAATGGACGTTGAATCACATGGCTCATACACTCACATTGTTAGATATGATGATGGTATTAGTCATGTACTATTGTGTTCTACTGCGTTATATGATTCTTTAATGCAATCAGAAAATCCTGACAATATGAGCTGACGCTCATTTTCATCATTCATGCTGACATCATAGGTAGAAGAATGTCAGATATTTATTATACATGACATCTTTTGTGTTTTGTCTTCATCTTGTATAAAATAAGGTCTCAAATATTTTATTGTACGAGGTGTTACTCACGTAGGCTCGTGCAATATAGAATATAAATCCGGCTACTATACTTACACGATAAGACGTCCATGTACCTTTTATTTCAAAGATATGTCGCATGCAGAATCTCTCAGTCTCTCTCTATACGTATCTGCATATGCTCAACTTGCATTTTAGCTCCTTGATTACACACGATTCATTCGTGACACATGCTGGAAGAACCGTTCTCAAACTTCTCGAGTTACTTTGGCTCTAAGTGGTCGCTGAGAGTTTCTTGTACACAAGGATATGCCAGAGTGCCTGAATCTATATTAAATGATGTATATTCTGATACATCTATATATTCTAGTACAGTATACAAAGTCTGCCATTCTATTTATTATAAATTGTATACATTTTTTAATTACATTTTACTCATCTCGGCTCAAGTTTGTTTTTCTTTTTGATTTTGCGAGTTACTTTTGCGAGAAAGGCATCCATGAAACGTGTAACTGCAACTTACTAATTGTTCATTCAAAACATGTTAATTAGAGTGACCGAGAAAATATACTACAATATATTTTTGGCGATTCATAAATACAAACGTATGGAGAGTTAAAATAGAATACATAAGTATAATGCCCTTATCTCGGGATCTTCAATGTGTAATATATTATAATAGTACGTGGTCTATACTGTGGAAACTTTGAAAAAACTTCAAGTCGCGTTATGCAAATTGTAAATGTCATGATGCGGATATAGCAGATGCAAATTTGATGGTAGAGTGTGAAGAAGAAGACGACACACGACAAATAGGCGTCGCGTCTACAATATACAGATATCATATTATTATTATTATTAATAATATATTCTCTGGTCGACTGAACAAAAGAATAAACAAACATCCATTGCCAGGCTCTATATAATATAGTCAAGGTATGGAAATTTGGAATACACAAGCTTCGAGTGGAACAACTATGCGGATGTGAACGAAACGGAAAAAATATATGAGGAAGACATAAAGTTTTGAAAAATAGTCGGCTCATGATAATTTAGAGGAAGTAATTTTATTGCTATTTTTACAATTCAAATGGGTGTAAGTCCATGTGGTAGTTGTAAGGTAGAGAAGAGAGTGTCTGGCAAATTTAATAAGAAATAAAATAAAAGCTAAAGGAAATAATTTCATTCTACATAGTATGTGACTGCAGCTGTATATACTAACTCCTCCACTTTAACTTGATAGTGTAGGTGCAAGGTAACATCATCATTATCATCCTTATAATGTTCTAAAGTGAGACCAGTTTGGGATGTAGGCGAGATTTTAGAAATATTCTATTTTAATTGGCTGAAACGTTGTACTAGTTTTTTAAATCAATTAAGATTAAAACGCTGGAACCCTAAAATTAGACTAAATTGACTATTTGAAACGTAGTAGTATTTTAAAACTCAAATGTTACTGAAAATCGTTGCTGGGGCCCTTATGGCATAATCGTCATATCATTTCATTTAGTACATTCCAGAATTGCGACAATTAAGCACAATTATGTTTCATTACATTCGTTAAGTATAAAGCACCATTTTTATTGAAAAAATTGCGTTGATTTTCTGATACATAATCAAGAATGAATTACGTTCTAAGCTTAATCCTAGAATAGAATGCTATGTGCTTATAATAATTTAATTGGTATTGGTTTTGTAATTGTTGGCAAACCTACACGTTCATGCACGGGTCTAGCTCTAGTTATGTATACATAGTTTTGAAAATAAAAACTCTAACAAAGAAACTGTGTGTAGCAACTCGAAGAATTCACAAGGTGTTTTTATTCTGTCTGACGTATAAAATGATAATGGACAAAGTGAGAAATAAAAGCGATAACACTAGAAGGTTTTCATGTCATGATCAGTATCTGAAGCTCAGAACGAATGGATGACTTAAGTTTAAAAGTGTATTTTATTGAAGAAGGTGGAAGTCGTAATAATAATTTAAGATTTAAGAGCAATATTGATACTTAATTGATTTGTAGTTGGCGCATACAAAAATAAATCAAAACCCAAGTCGGAACTTGGAACAATAATAAGAGGGAGAAAAAATAACAACGAAATCCGATTGTTCATTGTTTAACTTCAAGTTTTTAACTTTTCCTCTATTTATTTATGTACAATATGTACAATAGTATGCATCATGCGTATCAATTATAATTGCCATTTACCAATATCTTAGACTACTGCCCGAAATTTTTGTGTGTTTAATATTCAAAGATGTATAATTGATCGATCAATTTTACTGAATGATGTGGGTCAGTCACCCTCTCAGCGGTCAGAATTGCATAATAGCTATTAGTAATAAAAATTAAAAAGAAATGTGGTAAATGAAGAAGAGGAGTTCTTATTAGTGTACCAACGAAAAAAAGTTTGACTTGACTATATAAGTACAGAAACAGATGCCTGTACTTGGACAAAGAAACTTGATACAATGCTCATATTTCAGACACCAGTTGGCAATTTCGTTTTTTGGGGGGGTTCACTCTGAAAAGAGTAATTTAAAATCGATTTAGAAACCTTTTGTATGAACAGCGCCGGGTGTATAATATTCAATTCCTTGAATTCGTGTAATAAATGAGTATAAGAATGTCGCAAATAAATAAATTGAATGTCCTACTCTGCAGTCTGCACAGTGTTAATGTCAATTATTGTCAATGGTTGAAGACCTGTCCTCGTATATATTAAGTCTAATCCTTTTGAACACCATTTGAAGCGTATAGTACTTATATAGGTCTCTTATCCCTTGAAAATTGAAAAGGATCTCTATATAGCTGCTGTAATGTATCATCGCCAATACATGTAATTGCAATTATATTTTCGTCAACGATATTCTCGGAGCCATCTGCATTTTAGATGACGACATGAATACACCTGTTATACTAATAATAATGATGGTTATATACCCATATGTATACTTAATTCTGACAAACAGTAATTGGGATTTGGAAATTTTGTAATACATTTTAAGAAAGCGTTAATGAGAATGAAACCCTGTCACTTGGCTGTCAACGCTTAAGCTCATCGACTCTCGACTAAATTCAATGGAGTATTTTTTTTTTGAAAATCAAAATCTTGAAGTACTTGAAACTGATATAACAAAAGAGCTTTGAATTCAAGCAAGCATACTGTTTGAAGAGGAAATAACACACAATTATTTATACTTATGGAAAGAAAATTCCCTTTCACATGGTTCAACTTCTAATATTATGCGTATTCTTTTACAATCTACCTATTTACAGATAACTATGATGTGTAAGTATGTATGTATACTTTTCTGTACATTTTATATACACGAAAAAAGATATTGCCCCATCACAAAACTGATTGTACTTACAATTCAAGATTGGGACTTGCTGAAATGAAAATAGAATTAAAGAAAATTGATGAGGAAATTATTGCAAGTCTCCAAGTTGTCATAATTTGTCAGGTTTATATAATTATGGGGGAAGAAAATTTAAATTTAATTATTATTATGTATTAGTACTTACACACAGTTTGCTGTACATTCTATTTAATACATTTTGTGAATAAGTTAAACATCACGTTACTCCATCATTTAGTCTATTTAATTCGTACGTTTATCACGTTTATATTTACAATAGGATTAAATATTGACACATCACACAACGAGAGAGTTTTCAATACACATATATACTGATTATGTACGTAAGTACTGATAGATTACATGTGCACGAGTGTACACGTTTCAATTCTATTCTATACCAAAAAAATAGACGATTATATGTCAATTTTAATAATTGTGTCAAACATCATCATCCTCGTATATAAATACTTTCAGTTAAAAAACATAATATAGACAAGCTATATGACATATTCATATAGTATGTGTAAGTAAGTACATACGATTTAATGACCCATGCAAAAGGAATTCAAAATGTGCATGCCTGCTGTTGATTCAGAGATTGTATAATATTCTTCATTTCTAATTTTAATTCTAAATTAAAAGGCTTCAATTTGAAGCCTTCAAAGTAAGTAAGTAACGTAATATTTGATTTGTGAGTATCTACCGTACATGGTATCTAAGTATATAATATGATAGTTCAGAGAAGTGGATTGCTTTGGAATTCTTTATTAATCCGTGCTTTCGGTGGCACTTTGGCCGAGGAATCAATAATTGCATAGTACAATAATTACTGGAACATTAAATGTATACAGTTAACTATAATTACATTCTAACTTGACCCAAGTTAGGGTCAAATTAGAGTCAAGTTAGAGTGTAATTATAGTTAACTGTATACATTTAATGTTCCAGTAATTATTGTACTATATGCAATTATTGATTCCCCGAAGAAGGTAGCCAAAGTGCCACCGAAAGCTCTGACAATGAGTCATAAAGAATTCCAAAGCAATCCACTTCTCTAAACTATCATATTTAACTTAATATTATTGTAAAAACTTACCACTAGCGATTGTCATGATGGATATTTTAAAGCTTTTTTGATATTTAAAACGGTGTGTAAAATTAAATACGATAATGTAATATTTATGTGTGTGTAGATGGGATTTTCGTGACACTTTTCAGGAGGACGAAAGACCCAAACAATAAGGCTCGTTTGTCTCACTCAAGGCACTTGCACCAAAAAATATATTATATTTAATTGGTATATATACGTATTTATTTATACATGTAATATCAATACACATGTGTACGTATACGTAAAAAAAGTTTCCTTAAAAATCACATTATTATTATTATACGTATTGTCTCCGTCTCATCATCACATCTTGACAAAAAGTATACAAAACAATTAAAAAACACGATAAATGAGTTCCAAAAATTCACCGGAATGTGTATTATGTATTATCTACAAGAAGACACCGCACAAAAAAATTCACACCAATAATAATTCACATGTGCACTCACGAACACGAATTCACGATAAAAAAATTCGGGAATTGATTTATTATTATATTATTTATTGAGAAAAAAGGCCTTGGAATTCGTCAAAAACTCAATAAATATAGACACAACACAACTGACACTATATATTTACTTGAAGAACAATTGCACTTGTCACTATTTGATGTGATGACGTTTCGGCGTTTTCTGTACATATTTTAATAATAATTAAAAACTTGTATGCACTTTTGTAATTTTGAATGGTAAATTATCGTATATGGTATAAAAGGAAACACAGTTTAATTTAAAATAAAAAAATAAACAATCGGGATCACATGCTATAAATAAATAAATATTTATCGGCAAAAAGGCGGAGGAGAAGAGCCCAAGACAGCCCAAAAGATGAGAGAGAAACTTAAAAAACCATTTTTGTATTTTGGCTGCCAAAGATATTGTTGTGTTGTTGTGTGGACGTTGTCGTTCTCGTTGTCGTTGTGGGCAACAATGAAGGCATGATGATGATGATTTTCGGCCAGGCCACTCACTCCTCGTTCGTTCCTTCAGCTTGAGCTTTTGAGTTTAAAACTTTTCTTGCCGTTCTGTTGTCTTGCTTGCTTGTGTTATCGTTATGTTATATTGTTGATTGTTTGACTCGCTCAAAAGTCCCAAAGAGACTTGACTCATTGGAATTGACTGTTTTTTTTCCCACGGTGTGTACACCCCCTTTCCATTCTTTCAATTCCTCTTCCATAACTCTCTTTACACTCACATCTTTGCTGTTTTTATTTTATTTTATTTTATTATATATATTTTACTTACTTCTTCTTCTCCCTAGTATTGTGTATATATGTATTTCATGCGTTCTAAACGTAATAGTAGTAGGTACTGTAGGTATAGGGTAGTAAACTTTTTTTTATGTATGCATATATATTATTATTCCTCCTTCTCCTTCTGCTTCTAAATACCAAACTAACTGCTAACGGCTCAACTTAAACTATTGCACCTCAAAACTACTACTACTACTTGTCCTTTATGTATACATTCTACACTATACACAATTACTTTCCACTTTCATACTACTCATATATGTAGCCATTCCCTATATAATATCTATGTATATAGGTCGCCAATCTCAAATAAGGACAGCCGGGGTCAAATTGATAATCTCCGATTTTTTTCAAACTCGCTCCAGTGGTAGAT